>CM039679.1:38216271-38398771 GCA_022537955.1 Schmidtea mediterranea
GATTTTGCTGATGAATTATTTTATAACTAAACAGTATTTTTCGTATTAATAACATTTATTCCATATTTATTACCTTGATGCACAAAATATTTCTTCAATCTATCCCTCAATGTCCGGTTAAATCTTTCAACATGAGCGGCTTTGTATTGAGAATGTACAGAATAATGATTTATTTTCAGACGATCCAGGATTTGCTTAACTTTACTATTGTAAAACTCCTTGCCTATAATAATAATAATGATAATAATAATAATAATAATAATAATAATAATACCTAAATCGGTTTGCAAATTATCTGGATGCCCATTTTTAAACATTGAGTTAATTGCTTTAGATATTTCCTCTGCAGATTTTGTCTTTGTTGGTAGACCGCGGGCAAAACGACTGAAAACATCGATACACGTTAAAATATATTTATAACCCTTGTTAATTTTCGAATACGGTATCATCTCCATCAAATCCATTTGCCATAAATCATTAATACCGAATGTCTTATAAGCTCTCGTTGGAAATCTTTTCCGCATTGGTTTGTTTAAACTGTACGCAAGCTGATCTGACAACCACTTTTGCGTTTCCTTTTTCGACTTTGGGATTCTTTTCTTTAACTTTGCCACTCCACCGAAACCTGCTTCGTCTTCTGGGTTCGTCCAAATCTTCTCCATTACAACAAGATGATTTTAAATTTTAATTTAACATTAGGTAATGATTGACCCATCGTTTATTGTGATAATAATGATAATGCTAATGGTAACATTGCTCCGATAAAACCACCTTGTTGTTTAGATATGATTTTTCTCATTTGCTTACGATTTTTATTATTTACTAGTGATAACAAAGGCTTACGATGTTTATTCAATACCAGTTTTTTAGAATTACTGATTTTAATTTTACCTCTGACTACTTTTAATAGAATTTTGAGTAAACCATCGACAACAAAAGTTGGAAATGATTGTAAAATAGACATTCTTTTCATACTCGAAGCCTTTAACAATGCATTAAAATATGGGAAACTCCTATGATTTTTTACAATTTTATCTGTTTTCTTACTCTTTTTAATAATGTTTTTCGAAATTAGATTCATTGCAGGGTAATTCTCGGTTATTAGTTTTTTAGATGGTGTATAACTGGTTTTTGGTGGAACTTTATTTATAGTCTTTTTAATACTCTGTCTAAGTTTTCGGATATTTTTAAGCCTGGATTCATAAACATTTTTACATGTTAAAGTTTTCAGCTTTGTTTATATACCATGGCACCTTTTTTATTGAAAATATCGGTTTTTACCCGTAAATCATCATTGCATTGTTGTGTGAAATCAAGAAATATATATCCATGTGGTGATTTTGTAGCATCTTGAAATGCACTGATGAGAAAATTACGATTATTAGGGTATGCCTGTCGAGCAAGAAAATCAATAACTGTTGCATCTCTAGGATTCTTGAAAATAACTAAATATTGAACATTTAAATTCCTTGTTCTATGGGCGCCACCCTGATGAAATAGATTTTGAGTAATAAAGATCACAGTAACACCAACATGTCTACTGATTTTTGTGAATAAATTATTAAAATCCTTTTCTTTATTAGCTTCCTGATACAAATCATCAATAATGATGACAACACCTTTCCTTAATCGACTTGACCAGTTTTTATCGAAACCCTTTACTATTTTCATGTTTTCAATTTACAGAAATTATCTTGAGTTAATCCATGTTCTTCATCTGCACCCTTATGCCAATAAATCTTGTTGAATTTGGTTTGAAATAAATTAGATTTCAGTAATTTACACACAAACATAGTTTTACCACTACCACTTGGGCCAACGATTTGATATACCGCATCATTTCTTAATTCCATTATTAATTTGTATAATTATAGGTTTTTGTTTATATTATATGATTTAATGAACTCTTCCTAAAAACTCGTATATATAGCTTAATATTTCTTTATTGTTTAATTATGTTATCAAATATAAATTATAAAGGAACTTTCGATGTATCAAAAATGACGTTTCCAAATGGTAAACCCCAGCAAATTGTAGATAGGAGTGGAAAATACCCTATAATATTTTTCAAATCAGGCAAATGCAGAATCATGGGATGTAAGAAACCTTTAGATGTCAATAAATTACAATATAGAATAAAGGATCTTAAAATACAGTCAATTACAGTTACCATGGATATGTGACAATCTATACAACATGTCAACAAAATGTCTTTGTATGTTCGAACCAGAATTATTTCCTGCACTGAGGCTTTTAAAATACAACCCAATGTGTGTTAACGTGTTTGCTAGTGGCAAAATAGTCATATTAGGGGTGCAAAATCTAGAGTACAAAAATATTGTTTGTGACATACAAAATGAAATCACCGGATTGGTCGATATCTGATTGGCTAATGATTGATTAAAACAACTTGCTTATTCATTTTATTTCATTTTTAAAATGGAAAATATTATGATGACGAGTACAAAATTAAGCAAAAAAGAGATAGAAAATTATGGTAAATTTATTATTTATTATTTATTAATATTAATATCTTTGTTTCCAGATAAATATCAGGCCGTATTACTGGAAAGGTTATTCTTTTTCTATCCTCAACTCAGAGCAATAGTCAAAGACCAGCCTGAATCAGTAATTCCAGATTTGGTCTATACAACCACCAACATATGGATTTTTAACATAATTGATCAAGCTCTATGGGATATTAAGCTTGACAGAAGACCAAAGGAGATGGAACCTGAATACCCCTGCATTCTGGGGTGTAGCTGCTGCGATTTTCGATACCAGCGCTATGTGGAATGGTGCCTGGCAAAATCAGTTAGAAATTCTTCGAAATACCAACTTTTTCGAAAATAAATGTATTTTATTTTGATTGTTTTGGTAGTTTTATTGTTGCTAATAAATGTTTCTGTATTTTATTTTTGTTTTGTTTTGTTAGTGTTGGTAATAATAGTTTTATTTTTATTGTTTTGGTAATAATATTAATAATATAATAGTTTTATTTTTTTTTTGTTAGTTTTGGTAATAATAATAATAATCGTAATTTTATTAGTATAGTAATAATAATAGTAATAATAATAGTAATAATATTAATAATAATAATAATAATAATAATATTACATTTTATATAGATGATATGTGTAAAATTATAAAACTCAACGGTTAATTTACATACAGTCACGCACTTATCTTGCACTGTCTTTATGATCACGCACTTATCATGCACTGTCTTTGTGATGATGCATTAGCTTTAATTAAACACATAATAATAATATTAATAATAATAATAATAAAAATAATAATAATAATAATAATAATAATAATAATAATAATAAAACACGTGATGTTAATAATACATTTTATATAGATGAATGCGTAAAATCATATACAAAATCCACGAGTTAATTCACATACAGTTTTCCAGTCACGCACTTGTCTTGCACTTATCATGCACTTATCATGCATTGTCTTTGTGATCATGCATGATTCTGATTGGTTAATCAGTTTCTGTCAAGGGTATAAAAGTGCGTCACCACATTATAAAGATCATAAATCAAACATGACCAAAAAAATAAGTGTCCAACCAGTTCAGATGTTCGACAATTATAAAATGTATTTTTTAAAGGAGCCTATCAATATGCAATTGGCAAATCCAGTCAAACTCAATAAAACGCAATTTCAATCTCTTGCTGGTACTCTCTCAATGTTAGATATCAAGGATATTGATAATACATTCAAAAAGATCAACTCCAATTTAAAATGCAATGAAAATGCTTTCTTCACGAGTCAATATACCAAATATTATGATGCATTTACAGAAATAGGATTCAAAGAACAGGAAAACTGGTATATAACAATAACAATCCAAAGATATAAAGCAGATCAAAACGATGTGCTTTCTCCAATCTGGAAAATTGTTACTGCTAGACTTTCACAGTTATTTTAATGTATAGTGTTTAATAAATGTATTAATGTTTCTTTGTTATTCTATAAACAAAATTATAAGTAGTTTTAAAATAGTGTTAAAATGATGTCTGAAAAAGGTAAAATATAAAATATAAATAATTAATTAATTTTGGTTTAGAATATTTAATAAACTTTTTGTTTGATAAACTTGAAGAAATAACCGGTGTAAAAATTAGAGATATGTTGACTCTAGTTGAAGCATTGAGTAAAGAATCGGATTGCGAATCTGAATGTCAGAGTGAATCTGAATGTAAGAGTGATGAAATTGTTAATGATGGAGATACTGAAATTGTTAATGATGGAGATACTGAAATTATTAATGATTCTGAAGAAATTATTAATGTTGATGAAGCTACCGAAAAAGATGAGCCTACCGAATTTAAGAATTGTATTGATCATGTTATAGAAAATATTATGATAGAATCTTGTGGTGATGAACAATGTACATGTAATAATCAATAAATCTTTAAAATATAGTTTTTATTAATAAAAATAACAAAGAAATATTTATTAAAATCTATGATAAACCTTGTTACATAAATATAAAACAGATACTCCAGTGAATAGTTTTAATAAAAATTTGCAATTCTCGATATAAATATCAGAGCGTTTGGCTTCTGCGGCAACTTGAATAATAGCTGTCCATCCACCGTTTGATTCTACCCACGGATCGATTTTTGTTTCTATCACCTAAATAATAATAATAAATTAATAAGAATATAAAGTAATATACCTCTATAGACCATTGGAAATAATTTTCATAGTCGGATCCAGATTTTAATATCATGTGTTTCATGTACATTAATCCTACTATTATTCGCATCCATTTATTATTTTCATCAAACATGTAACTAAATATTGATTGGAATGCCTTCTTTCTCTCCAATGGTGGCAAATTGAGAATTTTTTCATAATCGAATGGGATGTCTTCAACGATTTTCTCGGTACGGTTTACCATAAATTTCATGTTTTTAATGATTTCATCTTCTTCTCTATTATTAGAGACCAGCTCATTCAACAAAGTTATAAAAAATTTAGTTTCTGGCATTTTATAAAAATATATGAAAGTGTAAGCTTATTTATACTATATTCGACCAATCAGAATCATGTAATACTAAGAAAATATGTAAAAATATATAATGGAAATGGCAATGATGATTTGTTGGCACTGTTGACTTCTTTCAAGTTGTTGCCACCACTGTTAACTGGGTGTTGTAATTTCATTATACGATTGAACTGATCAGTTGTTTTATTAGAATAAAATTTTATACTATATTGAACTTGATTCATCATTTTTTCATTAAGTTTACGATTTTCTTTCAATTCTAATACTGATTTTCTTAATTCATTTTTGATAATACCAATGGTCTTATTTAAATATATAATATCATCATATAATTCGTTTTTAGCTCTTTTTAAAGTCTCATATGTATGTTCAAATCGGAATTCTAAATTACTCATTCTTTCAGATAATCTTTTGACTGGAGTTTTCAAATATATAGGCCTATCTATCATATACAAAATATCCATCAATACAGCGGTATCAGGACATACACATCTTGTTGAATTTTTACCTTGAACGGTTACAACAATTGAGTTGACCATATTAAAAACTAATAATATTATTAAAATTTCTTTAATCATTTTCAAATCTATATAAATTAATATTTATTGTTTATAGCTAAAGATGTGTGTGTGTATATTAATTAGTATAAAAGTAATTGTTATTTCATTTTTTATCATTAAAATGGTTGTACCGAGCGCTGTTCAAGCTATGAATGAAATTAAACATTACGGTAATTTATTATTAATATTATTATTATTACTTGCTTTTAGATGATTATTTTAAAGTTATTAAAGAACGTCTGGAATTCTATTATCCAGAAATACATGGAATCATGGATAAGCCTGCATCAATAATTCCAGACTTGATATTCAATCATACATCAATATGGATATTTACTGTAATAGATGAGTTCCTATGGGATATCGAACAAAACAATTTGTCAAAAGATATGGAACCCGAATACCCTTGTGGTGATGGATGTCATTGCTGCGCCGCCCGATATCGGAAGTATGTGGAATGGGCTTTGAATAAAGCTCTTAGACAATACTACTATAGTAGAATTATCTCTTTATAATAAATTTGTTGTATATGTCTTGGTTTTCATTATATAGTAATAATAATAATAATAATAATAAAATAATTTACAAATATATACTACTTATTTTTTTATAAGTAGTAAATTTAAATTTAAAAATGTTTAAAAAAAATATGACCTTGACCTTGAATGACCTTGAATGACCTTGACCTTGAATGACCTTGAAAAATAATAATAATAATAATAATAATAATAATAATAATAATAATAATAAAATAATTTACAAATATATACTACTTTTTTTTTATAAGTAGTAAATTTAAATTTAAAAATGATTAAAAATAATATGACCTTGACCTTGAATGACCTTGAAAATAGATGTACTTTGAAACATAGAAAAATTTTTGAAAAAATGATAAGTCATCCAATGACCTTGACCTTGAATGACCTTGAAAATAAATGTACTTTTAAACATAGAAAAATTTTTGAAAAATGATGAGTCATCCAATGACCTTGAATGACCTTGAAAATAGATGTACTTTTAAACATAGAAAAATTTTTGAAAAATGATGAGTCATCCAATGACCTTGAATGACCTTGAAAATAGATGTACTTTTAAACATAGAAAAATTTTTGAAAAACTATGAGTCATCCAATGACCTTGACCTTGAATGACCTTGAAAATACATGTACTTTTAAACATAGAAAAATTTTTGAAAAAATGATGAGTCATCCAATGACCTTGAATGACCTTGAAAATAGATGTACTTTTAAACATAGAAAAATTTTTGAAAATGATGAGTCATCCAATGACCTTGAATGACCTTGAAAATAGATGTACTTTTAAACATAGAAAATTTTTTTTAAAAATGATGAGTCATTCAATGACCTTGAATGACCTTGACCTACTTTTCCATGACCTTGAATGAGTCATGGTCTTTGTTTTAAAATTTTGATGAGTCATCCAATGACCGTGAATGAGTCATGGTCTTTGTTTTAAAATTTTGATGAGTCATCCAGTGACCTTGAATGAGTCATGGTCTTTGTTTTAATATTTTGATGAGTCATCCAATGACCTTGAATGAGTCATGGTCTTTGTTTTAAAGTTTTTGATGAGTCATCCAATGACCTTGAATGAGTCATGGTCTTTGTTTTAAAGTTTTTGATGAGTCATCCAATGACCTTGAATGAGTCATGGTCTTTGTTTCAATGACCTTGAATGAGTCATTGTCTTTGTTCTAAAAAAATTTGTACTTTTAAACTTAGCGCAAAAAAAATTTTTTTGCCGGGGGGGGGTATGTGAGATAGATGGCCTCTGAGCTAGAGGGCCGGTATCCCACTACTAGAAACGTTGTAAGGATAATGGTAATTATAATGATAGTAATAATAAGGAAAAAAAATCGGAATAACAATAATAATAATAATAATAATAATAATAATAATAATAATAATAATAATAATAATAATAATAATAATAATAATAATAATAATAATAATAATAATAATAATAATAATAATAATAATAATAATAATAATAATAATAATAATAATAATAATAATAATAATAATAATAATAATAATAATAATAATAATAATAATTATAATAATAATAATAATAATAATAATAATAATAATAATAATAATAATAATAGTAATAATGATAATGATAGTAATAATAATAAATATAATGGTAATGATAGTAATAATAATAAATATAATGGTAATGATAGTAATATGAATAATAATAAAAAATATAAATATAATAGGAATGGTAATAATAAGGATAATAATAATAGTAATAGCAGTAATAATGGATTAGAATAATACATATAATGGTAACGATAATAATACTAGTAATAATAATATGGAACACATTAGTTATAATAGGATATGAGTAAGAGAGATACTGTGAGGATATTCAACATAACAAAGAGTGTGTAGGCCATGGTAAAAGTCGATAATACGAACAATGATAAGAAGGACTATGGGAATAAACGTAATGATAAATGATATAACAGTATGGATTAACATTTGAAGGAGAAAGGAGAACAATGGGACCTAAAAACAAAATCGAGCACAGGCTTTATATCGGCAGCTCGTTGGACCCATGGATCGTTCGGTCAATTATAGCATTAGCGCTCACTTTTTGCGGACGATCTACCCAATCGAACACAGTTTCAACGTTGCTTAGCAACGGGTGCCTAGTGGTAAGCGAAAGATATTTGTGTGGGGTTGTCTGGGTAACAACCATATAGTTTCAAAATATCAACTCCCAGAAACCCACCACCTCATTGATTTATGTTACTTGCATGCGATATTTTAAAAATTATAATTACATGAAATTTTATATTATTACATAAAAAGTTATAAAATAGTCATTAAACATAATAAATTAATATCAAACTCGTCTTAAAATAAATATTCAATCCTAAATTATTTAGCTTACTGGCTATTTTGTTAGTAGTATATTACGCAATAATTCTATCAAAATAATCATAAAACTTTAATTTTCATGAAAATTTAAGTTTACAACAATTATAGTATATGTATAGTTTATTTAATTAAAAATTAGTTACTCAAAACTTAAGTTTGAACACTGGATTTACAAAATTCAATATTTTAAGAAAATAATTCAAAATTTAAAATTTCAACTTAACTAAATGTAAAAAATTAAATTATACAAGATTTACTTTACCAATTTCTATAAAATTTTAAATTTACAGCAAATAAAATATACAGATTTATATTCTATTAAAAAATTTAATTTTGAAAATAAAAAATAATTTGCCCACGATAGGATTTGAATCCCTGACTCAACGAATTATTACCGACACCAGACTGTTACAAGTCTCATTTTATTACCCAAATTTCTAATAATAATAATAATAATAATTACTAAACAATAGAATAAAAAGACAAACACATTTTTAAGACAACATTTATTTAAATAAAAGCTTCAACACTATTTCGCGATAACTGTAAATCACTAATAGCAGAAAGAATTTCTGCTTTATTACTAAAATCACTAAACAAAGAATCAGCAGCCTCAAGAAATGCGTTTTAAAAATTACACCATCACTAAAAGGTTTTTTGGCTATAATTCTACTTACTCGAACAGATGCAATGGTAGCTGCTTTTGATTTTAATGTTTGTTTTGTAAAAACTGACTGCTGGTCTGAAAGACCTGTTTTTAATTCCATAATCTTTACTTTCCGCAACTCATTGGTTTGTGGGTAGTCAATTTCATATTCTTGTGTACTGTTCTAAAGTGTTTTTCAAAATTTCCTTTTTTGGCAGAGCTAGACTAGTGTTGCAAATTAATCAACAACACTTGTTTTTAACTATTATGAAGAAATAATCATTTCCCCACTCTTTATGATATTGATACGTTTTAACTTATTTTGTATTCATTTTTTCACAGTTTTCTAAAATATTTTTTTAAAATGATGCAATTTAATTTTTAATAGAATATTCAAACATTTGTTTAATCAACTTATTAATAACCTTAATAATTTTAAATTCACTGAAGATAACAAAGTATAAATGAAAAAAAAATTAAACTGCTGTTAATTTTTGCAGCCTTCACTCAAAAAACTAGCAAATTATAAATAATAAATAACTTTGCCTTAACGGACGATGTATTTATTAATTAATAACAAAAATTCCAATCGCAGAACTTATTTAAAATACAAAATAAAAATATTTCATATCTAAAAATAGTTTTGTTCAGCTTATTCAAACAGTATACTTGAATTTTTAAATAGTTCTTAGCAAAACAAAAATATTTTCGATATAACGATTTTAAAATATAGTTTGAAAATACAAAATAAAAAAAATATCAATTTTAAAGGTGCATAGCTGTAAAATGGAATTCCCGTAAAATGGAATTCCCGTAAAATAGAATTTCCATAAATAGAATTCTTGTCAAATGGAATTCTTATAAAATTGAAAATATAAACAAGGGGTTTAGTAGATAATAAAATCAACTTAGTAACGATTTTATCTATAATTAAAACTTGAAAACTCAATTTTTAAAAATATTAATTTGACATAATTTTCAAACTTAAATGAACATAATAAGTTTGTAAAAAAAAGAAGACACTTGTGACTATTGTCATTGATTATAGGTTTTAAAAAATTGTCAAAGCGGCGATCAAAACGAATATTACATTTGCATATTTTTAGTGTGGAACGTCACATGTATAACAAATAATCAGAATTTGGAGGAAGCAGATTGTAGAAATGAGCACATCATTGATAGAAAATCAACATTATGAAATAATTTAATACTATCCTACGACATGAAATATCTCGGGATCTGTTTGTGTCAGCCACAGCTTCTCACAGATTTCGATGAAGATTTCTGTTAATATTTTTGTCATAAGACCTTAAAAAATGATTTTTCTATATACAATTCCATATTCGTTGGCGATCGACTTTAAATAATTAGGCGATCAACTGGTAGATCGCGATAGACTTTGTGGGTACCACTGCTATATATGTTGTAGATTTGCAAAATTTAAAAAAATCACTTATTTTTAACATTGCTATTAACTTTGATGTCTTACATGGATAAGCACTTTTAATAAATCTCTTGTTTAACTGAAATAATTTTTGTTTTCATTAGAATACGTCGATTTGAAATGAATTTCGAACGAGATGATATCCCAAGTTAATCTACTATAATTGGAAACGTGGATTAGTGCCTTCCCAGATTGCAAATGAAATAAATTTGACACTGGGGAAGGACACAACAAATGAGCGCACTTGTCAACGCTGGGTTGCAAATTTCAAGGAGGAAAACTTTGATATTGAAGACAAAGGACGATGTGGGAGGTCCTCTTTTGATATCAACGACAAAATTCTAACTCTTTTGGAGGAGCACAACAGTACTGTAGAAATGAACGTGGAGCTTGGAGTTTGTCAGCAGACAATTCGAAATAATTTGCTTGCAATGGGCATGCGTTAGTAGTGCAACCACCGGGTCCCACACAGGTTGTCCGAGCAACAAATCGCTAACCATGAGAAAATATGCTAATGACTTCTTCAGTCCGGTCATTTCAATGGACGAAGTCTGAAGCTATTGGAGCAACGACGGAACCTATCACCACCGTTTGTGAAGAGGCGCAGGTGATGCCCCTGATGTAGAAGTTCGCCGCACACTCTTAATCAGGAAACATTTCATGTCCGTCTTTTGGGACTGTAAAGGTTTGATTATGGTGGATATTCTGCCTCAGGGTACTACAATCACTACAGATGTTTACTGCGAACAGCTGTCCCGCCTGGTTACGGCAATACAACAAAAACGACGCCATCTTTTGGTGGTGAGTTTCATCAAATTCACTATCTCCATGACAATGCACGACCCCATACGGCAGCCAAACCTGTGCAAAAACTTACTGACATTGGTTTTACTGGTCTACCACATCCCCATTACTCCCCAGACATAGCATCATCCGAATTTTATTTGTTTTCCATTTTGAAATCTGCGATTCGTGGAAGAGATTTCAACGGATCTGATGAAATTCAAGTGATTCTGGACGCTTGGTTGGACACTAAACAACGCAGCTTCTTCGCCGATGGAATCAGGAAACTGCCTGATCGATGGCGCCGATGTGTTCTTCATAAAGGTACATATTTTGAACATCTCTCTGACACAGATGATTGACATTTTTGCTGTTTTTAAATTTACACATGTTTTACCGGACAAAACTTATTGGTTTATCCTGTCTATTTTTATTAACCGATAGATCTATTTTAGTACTGATAATATTAAAAGAAAAAGCGTGCCCATTCACTCTATTAATGTAGCGCCAGCAATCTCTCCTTTTCCTAGTTGTTCGAATGTATTTTCGTGCGTAAAACCCATTTCAGTGCTATTATTCTATCAGGTTCACTTGGATTTGTGGCTTCCACTCATGTTGGAGTCCACTTTATCTGGCTTAGACCTCAATTCATCGTATCTCTTCCCATGGAGTCGTTCACTTTACATGTTTGTGTTTCATCACATCGAAATTCCCGTTATCCGTCATAAATTTTATCAGAATTTCCCATTCGAATTACTTAACTTTCTATTAGTAGCATGTACTACATCGATTGGTATAGATTTAAAATAATTTTCTTGTTCATTTGGATCAAATTCGATACGTTTAATCAATCGCAAATTTAGCGGGATCCGTCATAGCAATTTTCTGTACTTCCTCATTAGAGTCCATCATATTAATACATATAGGATTTAACAGGTGTAGTGTCCGATTAGGCTATAATTCATAGTATGTGCTTACGTTCTTTATGGCATAGCTCGTTCTACGTCTAATCTCTTACTAATCCCCGAGCAGTTGTCCGGTCCTGCAGAGGAGTCATGGTAGACCCCAATTCCGACATTTTGTTATTGTTAGACTGATTAGCTTTTTCATGTTTGATTCTCAATCAAATCGGGACTGGTATATATACCAAATTTACTCCACTAATTACTCATTCTCTGTAACAGGTTGGCATAATTATTTTCCGGTGATTTTAATATAATTGCCATGTTTTACTCAATTTAATTATCTTTTTCCTGCCATTCAGGAAATTCATTCTGCATAGATGAATTTTTGTTGATCTATCACAGGTGGACCACGATTCATTCGATAATTTGTGCTGCAAAATTTTTCTTTCTCTCTTTCTTTCTATTCTCAATCTATGATTTGGTGGTTTAGTTGGAACCAATGCAATTCATGCATCCATTGATTTTAATTGTACGTTATCAAATATAAATTTCATTTTTCCGTTGAACTCTGGAATTCAGCTACTGTCTGGGGAACTTATAAACGTTTCTTGCCTATGGTTATACTCAGTTGTATCGTACGTTGGGTCTTCAACTCTGAGTGCTTATGGTAAGTCGTTTTTCTTGATTTAATTTGGCCGTTCTGACGAGAATCTGTCCCTTTAGATTATTAATGTTGTCTCAATGGATTTATGATCAGGTTGTGTATCTGTTGCAGTTTGGTGATTCGAAGTCTCTATGGTCGATCCACTCGGTGATGGTTCCTCTTGGTTATTTATTAAGGAGGAACAGTTCCAGCTCAAATGTGATTGATAGTCCAGAGAATTTCGAGCCTCACTAGAACGATGTAGACGAAGTGCACCATTGGTCAGGAGACAAAGGTGACGGTTGAAAATATTCGGGAAGAGGTGACCTATCTCCATTGAGGTCGTAGTTCCTAATGGTCGTTGATACAATAATATATTTAAATCATTCTATTGTTATTATAAATTGGAATATAGTATTGTGTGGGCTCTTTGGCTTCTGAGTCATAATGGGATTATATCTGATTATAATTACTGAATGTGTATTATTTTTATTTTCACATTTTGATTGCTAAGGTAATGGATAAACTATGGATTCCAAAGGATCTGTAATAAATGATTCAATAAATGTCTTACAACTCGTGTTATAAATAAATCAGATTAATATTAAAAAAAATTTATTTTAAAATATTTAACGATCAATCGGAAAAAAATTGTCAGACAAACGTGTTTATCTAAGTGGAACGGTCAAACGTAAGCGAAAAGTTGAAAAGAAAAAGAATTAGTTAACAGTCAGAACATGAATTTGTTTAAATTAGTGTTTACAACGAACAATGTTTCGGATATGAAAATCATAAAAACTGACGTGCTTTTTTCAGATTCTCAAAAATTAAGCGTAGCTTCTGAAGAAGCTGAAATGTTATTTAACTCTGAAGGAATTCATGAAAAACACAATAGTGGTGAAATTCATCCTCAAGTTAGTCAAGTGGATGAAGTCGAAAATCAAACTACATTATTGAATATTACAGAATCTTCACTGGATGCCCTTGGCTTTACAAAGGTTGAATTTAGTAATGGCTGCATTGTGGACTAACATTTCTGATAATATTCGTGAATTTTGGATTAGAAAAGCTTCAAATGAATGCCAACATTATGATGATTTAGTCTGCTTCGGAGAGAATTTATCCCGATGGTAGAAATCCAAAATTTATTGCAGATTCATAAATATCATATACTAATAAATCAATAATTATATAGTAAAAATTTATTATTAATAATAAATCATATTCGAAGTGTATGATTCAGAAATATTTAGTATGACCCAGAGGCCCTGTGATGACTGGATTATATATTTAATTCAGAACTAATAAAGAAAAACAAATCCAATTGGAAATCAGTTTTATTTATAAATAACCAATAAAACAAATCTAATGTTTACACAATTCCTTGTAGCGCTTCTGAATTGCATCGATTAGTCTGATTTTCCTTGCAGTCTTTAAATCGGTCGCAGTGGGAACCACTAAAGATTTTTCACAGCCAATTCCTGCTCTAGCATTCTGTCTCTGATAAGCTTCTATCTGAATGAATAACCAGTTTTTAGAAATATTGCTTTCCATTCCCAAAACATACGGGCTCAGTAATTCCAGTCCCGGTTTTGCCAAGCGATTCCCCAGGATTCCAACCCATGTTAGACATCATCTTCAGAGCAGCATTTGCCGGTTCGCGCACTCTGTAATACACAAACCAAATAACAACTATCTAATCACATTGTTTACTTCAGTTGGTCTTCTTTTTCTTTTGTTCTCCTAATAAGGGCTCTGTCAACATAATTGGATTTGGTATTGTTTTTAGGGACGCGCCAAAATCCCTTAGTCACGTTTCCGGAACTCTTAAACTTGAAATCGAGAAAGATCATTTCTAAAGTAATTTACTTTTAATCCGTATTTGATTTTTAGCTGATTTACGACAATCTGCTTGTTTCGTTTATTGAATGCCGTTGAATTATTATTACTTTCTATCCCAAATAATTTCTCTTTCACTTGCCCAGGCTCGCACCAATTACAAGTTCCAAAGTCCTCGTGAACGTGAATTAAGAAAGAGATCTTGTTGACAATTAGTCGGCTATGGTGGCTAATTGTTTGAGGTTTCTATGGAAAATTTTTGTTTTCAAAATTTATTCTAATAATTAAATCATTTGCATGCGAAAATAGCAGTGGAACAATCAAATTCCATTTTAAAAATATTTCTAAATACTTCTTGAGAATATAAAAAAATTAATTATTTAAATTGATTAAAATTATTAATTTAATTATTAATTAAAATTATTAATTACAGTTTTGTTGAAGATTAAAATATAGCCAAAACATTATAGCAAAAATTAAGTGACCAAAAATAATGCAATCGTCGTTTTTCACAAAAGGTGTTTAATGAAATTGACAGTAAGCATTCTAAATGAAATGGTAATTGAATGACATTAATTTTATTATAACTATTCCAATATTCTGGACCAACTCGGTCACAGGATCATTTACCTAATTACGGTAAAATTTTTTGCATCCTTGAAACATTCTTTTTTAGTCTGGGGAGTGTATTAAAACGAAATAATAAAATTAACAATATTTAACTATTTCTCCAATTAAATAATTAATAAAATACTGAAATTAATATTAATCAATAATTAATAAATTAATTTTTTAATAAATATTTATGTGCGGAAATTAACTTCCTTAGTTATTTATTTTAATTAATTTAAAAATATTATTAATTAAAATATGAAATAAAAAAATTATTAATAAAAGAAAAAATAATAATAAAATATTATAATAAATAAAAATAATTAATAATAAAATATTATAAATAATGATAATAATAAATATCAGGAAGGTAAATAATAAAACAAGCCTTTGCTGCAAAGTAATTATTATATCGATGAAAAAAATTTCGAATATTAATTGATCCTAAAATAATAAATATTTATAATAATAATATATAAAATCAATAATAATAAAAAGAATAATAATAGTAAACAACCTTTGTTATTATAGAGTCATTGATCATGGAGTAACCATCAGCCGTGTCAGTGCTGTTCCGGCTAATGCAATAATGTGATTGGTTGCTATCATAGATGATTTGCAAGCATATTTCCTATCCAATAAAAATGATCGAAATGCACTAACAATAAATAACTGTACAATCTCCGTGAGTTCATTTACACATATTGTATGATTTCGCGCCTCATTCGAACCGATGCTCCCGCCAGAACAAGTGATAATTGCCAAATGTCCGGTGCTGTCATTTATCAATCTCATACACGGCGCCAATTTGTTCCCTCAAGCATTCAGCTAATATGACTATTAGTACAATTTATTCCTTACTCGTTTCTTGGTCTCTAGAACTTTCGTCAAAAGCTTCCTATCAATAAAAAATTAGTTTAAAGGGATGAATTTAGTCAGTTCAAAAAAAATTTCAAATGAACTATTATTTGGATTTGCTGAATTAAATGACAGTTTGTGTTGGTGACAATTTTTGATTACCTGTCTACTTTTACACTAATGTAGTATTATTAGTGATTAAGATTTCTCGAGATTTTTTATTTTGCGAGACAATTTGTGACTTTTAAAATTTCGGGGGGCAGTGATTTATTCGCCAAATACCTCCGGTGTACGCCCATGTATATTTATGTATATATGTATGTTCGGTATTTATTACTTTAAAAATTCTAAACAATTTAACAAGACTGTGGAGTCACTAAAAAAAGTTTAATTTTATCAGGGAGTTTACCTACCAATTCAAATAGCTAAATTTTTCATGTTAGAGTAAAAATAATACAATAAGACCTGATTAATTCAAAATTTTATTTTTAATGATAATTATTTATCGTAAATATAACATTTAGAATACATTGGGATCAGGCTTGCCAGACTTCCCGATTTCGTCGGGAGTCTCCCGATATGGAACGCATATTCCCGTCTCCCGATATATGAACCGTAACTCCCGATATTGAACAGTTTTAGATTTTGAATAGATTTTACCCATCTTGAAAGGATTTTTTTTAAAAATCATAAAATTAAACGAAACTAAAAAAATAGAGAAATTATATTCCTATCTTACTTATTGCTCGCTATTTTTTACCATAGGGATTTGTGATTTCACCTTTTCCTTATGGATTGGTGTTACATTTAATTTCAAAATGACGTGCAACGAGTTTCAGGCATTCGTACAAACAGAAAATGCACAAGGAATACTTAAAAAGGCAGTAAATGCTGATAAATATTTATAAATAAAATTAATTGTTAGTGTTTTTTTACGTTAACAAAACTTATTTTTTTGTTATTTTTTCTAATATATTTTATTTATAAATGCATGTAATAAATATGAATGAATTTATATTTTTTCACAAAATATAATTGACTTTTTTTGTTTTTTATTCCCGACAGGCTTGCCAGACTTTTCAAAAGTCTGGCATCCTGATAGGGATATATAAAAAATTTAATTTTTAATAAATATTAAAATCACTTTGAATATTATTTAAACTTTTTGACAATCAAAAAGGATTATTGACTATTAAATTGTCGAAAATTCTCACGTTTATATAAAAAATTTAAAATTTGAAGTGTAGAAATAATTATATCGATAATTAGTTTAGTTTATCGCCATCTATAAATATGTTTATTTTGTATTTGTATAATTTAGTTTGTTACTTTTGATAGTCGCCCAACTTCTAACATATTAAAAGTAACATTATCGAATTAGTATCAAAACTAGTGGGAAATAATTTTTAAAATATTATAAATTTCGTAATTAAAATAATGCATCTCATAGAAAAAATGGTCTGAGTCGATCATTTCTGATTACACAGCCCTGAAATTTGCTACTACTAATTAACAGTAGTTTTAAATACTATTTTTGAATTATATGGAGTTTGAAAATTATTTGTGATTTTTAATAATATTATAATTAACATAACATTCTATAACATAATTCAACATTATATATGCCATTTTTACTATCTATATACATTCTATATGCCTTATTACTATCTATATACATTCTATATGCCCTTATTACTATCTATATACATTCTATATGCCCTTATTACTATCTATATACATTCTATATGCCCTTATTACTATCTATATACATTCTATATGCCCTTATTACTATCTATATACATTCTATATGCCCTTATTACTATCTATATACATTCTATATGCCCTTATTACTATCTATATACATTCTATATGCCCTTATTACTATCTATATACATTCTATATGCCCTTATTACTATCTATATACATTCTATATGCCCTTATTACTATCTATATACATTCTATATGACCTTATTACAATCGATATACATTCTATATGCCCTTTTACTATCTATATACATTCTATATGCCCTTATTACTATCTATGTACATTCTATACGCCCTTATTACAATCGATATACATTCTATATGCCTTTATTATTATCTATATACATTCTATACGCCCTTATTACAATCGATATACATTCTATATGCCCTTATTATTATCTATATACATTCTATACGCCCTTATTACTATCGATATACATTCTATATGCCCTTATTATTATCTATATACATTCTATACGCCTTTATTACTATCTATATACATTCTATACGCCCTTATTACAATCGATATACATTCTATATGCCCTTATTATTATCTATATACATTCTATAAGCTTTTATTATTATCTATATACATTCTATATGCCCTTATTACAATCGATATACATTCTATATGCCTTATTACATCTATATACATTCTATACGCCTTATTACAATCGATATACATTCTATATGCCTTATTATTATCTATATACATTCTATATGCCTTATTACTATCTATATATTCTATATCCCTTATTATATCTATATACATTCTATATGCCCTTATTATATCTATATACATTCTATACGCCTTATTACAATCGATATACATTCTATATGCCCTTATTATTATCTATATACATTCTATACGCCTTATTACAATCGATATACATTCTATATGCCCTTATTATTATCGATATACATTCTATATGCCTTATTATCTATATACATTCTATATGCCCTTATTATTATCTATATACATTCTATATGCCCTTATTACTATCTATATACATTCTATATGCCCTTTATTACTATCTATATACATTCTATACGCCCTTATTACAATCGATATACATTCTATATGCCTTATTACATCTATATACATTCTATATGCCCTTATTATTATCTATATACATTCTATACGCCTTATTACTATCTATATACATTCTATATTTTTATTATCTATATACATTCTATACGCCTTATTACAATCGATATACATTCTATATGCCCTTATTATTATCTATATACATTCTATACGCCTTATTACAATCGATATACATTCTATATGCCCTTATTATTCAATCGATATACATTCTATATGCCCTTATTACTATCTATATACATTCTATATGCCTTATTACTATCTATATACATTCTATATGCCCTTATTACATATCGATATACATTCTATATGCCCTTATTACTATCTATATATACATTCTATATACGCCTTATTACAATCGATATACATTCTATATGCCCTTTATTACTATCATCTATATACATTCTATATGCCCTTATTACTATCTATATACATTCTATACGCCTTTATTACTATCTATATACATTCTATACGCCCTTATTACAATCGATATACATTCTATATGCCCTTATTATTATCGATATACATTCTATATGCCCTTATTACTATCTATATACATTCTATATGCCCTTATTACAATCGATATACATTCTATATGCCCTTATTACTATCTATATACATTCTATACGCCCTTATTACAATCGATATACATTCTATATGCCTTTATTATTATCTATATACATTCTATATGCCCTTATTATTATCTATATACATTCTATAGCCCTTATTACTATCTATATACATTCTATATGCCCTTATTATTATCTATATACATTCTATATGCCCTTATTACAATCTATATACATTCTATATGCCCTTATTATTCAATCTGATATACATTCTATATGCCTTTATTATTATCTATATACATTCTAATACGCCTTTATTACTATTATACATTTCTATATGCCCTTATTACTATCTATATACATTCTATATGCCCTTATTACTAATCTATATACATTCTATATGCCTTATTACTATCTATATACATTCTATACGCCCTTATTACAATCGATATACATTCTATATGCCTTTATTATCTATCTATATACATTCTATAACTCGCCTTATTATATCTATATACATTCTATACGCCCTTATTATTATCTATATACATTCTATAGCCCTTATTATTATCTATATACATTCTATATGCCCTTATTATTATCTATATACATTCTATACGCCCTTATTACAATCGATATACATTCTATATGCCCTTATTATTATCTATATACATTCTATACGCCCTTATTACAATCGATATACATTCTATATGCCCTTATTATTATCGATATACATTCTATATGCCCTTATTACTATCTATATACATTCTATATGCCCTTATTACAATCGATATACATTCTATATGCCCTTATTACTATCTATATACATTCTATACGCCCTTATTACAATCGATATACATTCTATATGCCCTTATTATTATCGATATACATTCTATATGCCCTTATTACTATCTATATCATTCTATATGCCTTATTACTATCTTTCTATCCTTTATTATATCTATATCATTCTATATGCCCTTATTATTATCTATATACATTCTATTATGCTTTATTATTATTATACTTCTATATGCTTATTATTATCTATATACTTCTATATGCCCTTATTACAATCGATATACATTCTATATGCCTTATTACTATCTATATACATTCTATACGCCTTATTACAATCGATATACATTCTATATGCCTTATTATTATCTATATACATTCTATACGCCTTATTACAATCGATATAATTCTATATGCTTTATTATTATCTATATACATTCTATACGCCCTTATTATTATCTATATACATTCTATAGCCCTTATTATTATCTATATACATTCTATATGCCTTTATTATCTATATACATTCTATACGCCCTTATTACAATCGATATACATTCTATATGCCCTTATTATTATCTATATACATTCTATACGCCCTTATTACAATCGATATACATTCTATATGCCCTTATTATTATCGATATACATTCTATATGCCCTTATTACTATCTATATACATTCTATATGCCCTTATTACTATCTATATACATTCTATATGCCCTTATTACTATCTATATACATTCTATACGCCCTTATTACAATCGATATACATTCTATATGCCCTTATTACTATCTATATACATCCGATATACACTAATTTACAGACCTAAAAATTTGTAATTATTGAAATAGTAAAATATAATCCACCACTTCAATACAATTTTTATTATAATATAATATTATCAATTAAAATATTCGAATTTCGAATCTTTCGCTTTCAATTGAACATTTGAACTGGGGTCATTTTTATTGCTTCTTGGTAAATGTATATTGATATACTCTAATTTGTTACTGAGAAATTCGACTTCTATTTCATGAGTAAGCAAGCTTTTTAAGGTTTGATGGGCGTATATCTAGGAGTATCAATAATGAGTAAGTCAGAACGACAAAATACATATAGAGCTTTATAAAAACCGGAATAAAGAATTTATAATTTGGCACGTTGCTACAAAATTATGAACTGATTTAAAACTTATAATTAAGGAAACTTATTTACAGAAACGTGTGTTCAGTTTCTCAAATTGTGTGATAAACTGCTATTTCCCACTCTATTTCAAAATAAGATCCTGACTCAATTTCTACAGTATTTATTTTAGAAATTGATCCACAAATTAGAAATCGATTAAAATATCTATTTTTAAATTGAAATCCAAACGCTGACTTGCCCCTGTCAATTTCTGCTTAATTGAGATATGTTTAAACAAAGATGAATTTTCCATCATCAATATGCTCAACAAGAAAACATTAAAAATATCTTGCTTTAGACATTCTACTTTATATATAAGATTATTATGTTACCCAGCTAGTTTATATATAATTATTTATATAAAATTATTTATTTTATTATGACTTTATTTATTATTATAATTTACTATTATCTATTAATATTGATTTATTATTTATATATTATTATCAATTATTTATTAATATCAATTTGTTATTATTTAATTTATTAATATTTATTTATTTTATTATCACTTATTATTTTTATTATTACTACTTTATTTATTATGATTTATATATTTTTATTATTTATAAAATTTTATTATTTATTATTTTTTTATTTATTAATATATATAATTATTTATTAATTTTATTATTATTATTTATTTCATTTTTATTACTTTATTATTATTTTTTATTTATTATCATTTACAATTATTGATTAATAATAATTTATTGTTATTTTATTTATATATATTTATATAATTATTTATTAATTTTATTAGTTTTTATTTCATTATTATTATTTATTTATTATTATTTTATTTATTAATATTTATATAATTATTTATTAATTTTATTATTATTATTATTATTTATTTCATTTTATTACTTTATTATTATTTTTTTTTTATTATGATTTACAATTATTGATTAATAATTATTTATTATTTTATTTATTATTATTTATATTTATTTATAGTATTTAATTAAAGTGGAACTGCTAGAAAAATCAATTTCCCATGTGGGATCCGTCATTTGAAACGCGATATTGAATAAAGAAATCCGTGAAAGTGCAAGTGACAGAGTGGCTTATTGCCTATGTATAAATAACGGCCAGTTGGTATTTCTAGATGAAATGGACATTATTTACGTGCCAGTGAAACCCACAGATACTCTCATCTCAATTCACAAGATAACATGACAGTCCCACCCAATCAAAGAGGATATACGAGTGTTATCTGTGCAATTGCAATCAATGGTGTTGTCGGACATGAATCAATTATCGGTTCTTGTCACACGGAATTGTTATAATGGGGATTTATTTGGACGGAAATAATGAGCAATCTCGTGCAAATAAAGGGTTCCAACAGCCCAGGAAGGTTCCGGGAATTCTGCAGAGAAATTATATTAGAATAAATAAGCAAGATGATTGCGGATTGAGAGAAGTGTATACAAGAGCATTGCTGGGGGGTAATTATCTGCTGCGGGGTGCGACATTGATGCCTGATCAATACTAACTAAATCCCACGCCTCACGCTGGTGAAACATTAAACTAATAAATCAAAGTTTTAAATTAACCTTCGGTGGTTTATGCTGATAACCTTGAGTCCACAATAATTCTTGTTCTTTACGAGATAATTCTTTGATATTTTCTTGAGAGTGAAATTTATATTCATGAGTATCTGAGTCATAGAAATAATAGCAACTATTAATTGGATTGTAAAACAAGAAATTTATCTATTAAAATTTCAATCGTTATTTATATTAGAATGTAATGTTAATTACTGGATCATAATAGTATCCAGATGGATTATGATAATATAATCCAGTTTTCTCATCATAAGAATAGCCAGAGTCAGATAAATTATTTTCGGAAGTTTCTCTTATCATATCTGCTAATGATAGATCATTGTTTTTGTTTCTTGCTAAATTGTAAGTTTTACAATTGAAAGATTTTTTTTAGAGAAAACCTTTATATAAATTTAATTCATCAATCAAAGAAATAGTTTCATATTGTGTTTCTACATCAACCATAACTTTGGATTTAATTTCTTTCAACTCTTTCTCTAATGTAGTCACATAAGATTTTAAATCTCCTATTAATTTCTGTTGATCTGCAAATAACGACATATTGTTCACAACTGACTAAATAATTATTAAAATTATTGTACAAATTAAGCAATAAATTCTCACGTAAAATATAATTTTTGTAATTATTTAATTAACTTTAATTTGTATAACTAAAATTAGTATCTTAAATTTATTTTAATCACATTAATAATATTTAAACAAGATAATGATTTGAAGATTTTTCAAGTAATACAAATCAGAAGTGACATTTTATTTATTATTATTAAACTATAATTTAAATAGGTGTAATTTCAATAATCAATATACTAAATAGTGACCAAATAACAAAATTTTAAAAAACGCTGACAAAATTTTCTGAGATTGTTTATTTATGTGTTAATATTGTTGGACCAGAACACAAATGGCCTTGAAAATTGTTTAAATGTATCAGTAATACAGCATGAAAACCCAGCACCAAGATAACTTAAAATACAATATACAACATCAACTAAACAATCTAAAATTTGAGAGAATATAAATAAATATAAAATCAAAAAACAAAAGTGTTGGGCCAGAACACAAACGGCCTTGAAAAATGTTTAAATGGATCGGTAACACACATGCAAACATAACAAGCAAATTTAAAATAAAACCTATTAAAACACCAATTAAACCCTACCAAATATGAGAAAAAAGAGAATTAAATATAAAATAATAAACATAAAAATAAATTAAAATAATAACAAAATGCAACAAGATCCGCACGATACAAACACAAATATATCACGAAAACCCAACAAATTCGACCAAGAATTAACAAATTAATAAAAGTTCATGAAAATGAAACTAAAATCAAAAGATTTGAATTAGTAATAATTCAATAAAAATTCTAAATAAAAAATTATTAAAATAAATTGAAAAATAATAAAATTAAAGATTAGAATACACTAGAAAATAACAAGGTCGAATTTTGTTTTACTACATCAAATTTAACACACGAGGTTAGGGACAGAAAATAGGTATAAATACCGATTCATTTTCACATTAAATTTAACCCTTTTTCAAACCAAAACCATTTTGAATCAAAAATTATTTTTGAATTATTGTTTAAAAATCTATCGCGAAGCCTTTATTTTTAGGTGAGAAATAGTTTTATTTTGGGGCTCTCTCTCCACGTCCCATCCTCGCAACCTCGGTAGAGCTCTGCTTGGATGTCGGCGTGGGGAGAGATGCATTTTTATGCCTTTGTGAATTATTGTTGGTCAAGTAATTTTGTATTTTGGTTCTTTAATATATTAATAAACATTTATAATATTTAAATTGTTTTATATACTTTATAAAATAGATTAAACTGTCGAAATTTTTCCGGCCCCACAGACAACACATATCGCAAGTTAGTAAAATATATACAGTACAGATTCGTGTAAGCGCGTGGAAAATCGCCAATGATATGTACCCGTGAAGACCTAGCGTGCGGAACGTAGGGGTCGTAACGTCAATATTATTCAATATAGAAGAAAGGAGAAATAAGGAAGAAGTCTTTTGGCTGCTTCCTCGTTTCTCATTTCTGTAAAATCGACCTAAATTATTTCACACACGGCTCAAAATCATCACACCGAGTAGTCCAGTGGGCACTCATTAAATATAATATAAACACAATATGCGCCTAAGGCTTATTAAAGGGCAAAGGTACGGGGAATAAATTGATACAAAATAAGTTAATACGAAATCGTTGTTATAAAGTAAAATAAAATCATTGTTAATAAGAAATCGTTGATAAAGTAAACTTAGTAATGAAATAAATTGATTGAACCCTAAAGTAGTAGACTCACGATCAGTATCAAATAAATAATTCTAAAACCCTAACAATGTAAAATATTAAATCGAGTTCGACACAATGCCGCTATTTTTCAACTAATAATTAATATGAACGTAAAGAAAAGAGAAATCATAATTCACTTAAATGATTAAAGGTAAACCGAATAAATACCTAGTTAGGATAATTACACCCTCACCCAATAATTTCCGTACCATAACCTAACCCAAGTCAAAGTATGAATAACACGTTTCCTGAGCAATTTCATAAAATAATAGAATTTACTGAAATAATTAAACGTCATTGAACCCAATTAAGTAGAGGAAAGCAACAAAAATTTATTCCACCAAATATTGAAACGATTATTCCAGCATTTGCTAAAGAGTAACTCCCGAACTCCTATGACAACAGTAAATTTGTGCGAAATTAAATTAATTAAAGTACTAACCCTGATAGCACCTGTTGTACTGATATAACTAGAACCATTTTCAGCAGGCCAAACAGAAAATTTACCATAAGGACTAAAAGGAGTTGTTAACGTCAAAGAAAAAATGATAACTTACTAAACCATGGGAATGCGATAAAATGTCGAACTATCGACATTCGACGAAAATCAATAGTCGACCATTGACCATGTCACTGAATTGACACTTCCGGCAGGATATGTTATCCATCCACGAATAATACACTAATATCAACAACCATAATGCGACAATCAATTGATCCAAATATTTCTAGAATTCACTGAGAAAAATCGATTGGAAATTTATGGAATTTTCGCTAGCTTCGAACGAATTGACGACGAAATCGAGAATGCCATCAAGAGGAGAAGGGTCAGGGGAATTGGCCCCTGCATCTACTGGTAAATTGTTGTAACTTTATTCATTCATACTTTATTATTATTGATTAATTCTGATTATAATGTATAAACATCCTTAACTTATGATTAAATTGTTGAATAACTTTGATTATAATGTATAAATATCCTTAAATGATTTTACTTATGATTAATATTGTTGAATAACTGTGATTATAAGGTATAAACATCCCTAAATGATTTTACCTATAATGTAGAGTATTAACATTATTAAACGTTTTCGATTGTAGCGCATAGGTATCACTAAATGAGTTTATGATGTATAATATTAATCTTATGATTAAACGATGTTGGCATAACACTAATATAATTGAATAAGTTTCTCCATGAAGTATATCATTAAATGGTTATAATGAGTGGCATATGTCCCGTAGTTAGTTAACTCACCGAAATCACGGATGGTTCATAGCAAAACAATGCCCTTAGCCGCAAATAAATTTTCAAGCCGTTAGCAGATAGGAAGCTGGGAACCACCAACCCCACGCCTGAACAGATGTTCGAACCTATGCGACCCTCATAGTACTCCAGTTGTTGAGACGATGACAGAAAAAAGACGATTTAGAAAATACCATAGCATAAGGAGTTTTTGGAAGTAATAATTGGCGGACCAATAAATGACAACCGAGTACAGAAACGGAGTAATAAATGTGACGAGTTGTGAAGGCGTTCTCACAAGTGAATACCTATTGATGATATTTAATTTTAGCTAGCAACTCCACGATTTCCCTCGCAGATCGCTGGAGATGGGCTTGGGCCCAATACAGCCAAGAACGATGTCCGGATTTCCCGCCGTCGAAATTCCTCGACCGGGATAATCTGGGAAGAGGGATGTCTACTCAATGGAGTCCATCGGAAGAAATTTATCAGCAGGCCCGGCAGCAACTGGAGAACTTAGTGTCGCAACAATGTGACCTAAATGCGCAGGTGACCCGAGCTCGCCAGCATCTGGCGAATGTAGAGGAGGATTTGCGGGCGAGTCGAATCGCTGACTCATACTGGCATCCCCGCCAGATCTCTCCAGACCAGATCCCACCGAGCAATGCGGCCCGGACCCGCAACACTAAAAGACCAACAATGGCAATCGCGGGCTACACACCCGAAGAGTGGGTGGCGAGCCGATTCCCCTGAAGAAACTCCTATCTTCCTTTTCTTGAGTTGTGACGATCCGATTTCATCTTATTTATTTGTTATAAATGATTGAGAATTTCAGTAGTAACTTGTGATTTTAGTGTTATTTGCTTATTAATATTTAAGATAAAAGTTTGAGAATTGTTGTTATTTATTACCCGACGAAAAATTCTTTTATGAATTTTTGTTTAACGTAACGCTAATATGGCGCAAATCACACCCTACCATGAATTACCATACTTATCTTTATTTGTATTAAGCCATGGAACCTACTCAAGTGTTGCAGCAGGAACTATCCCGAGCACAGCAGGACAACCAGTCACTCTACAGACAAATCATCCAACTCACGAAGGAGGTGCAGCAAATAAAATCCACCTGGGTGGACCCAGCCAGGCTAAAGACTACCTACCAACGCCTAACAGCTACTCAAAGGGGCTGGGCAGAGGAGCGCCAGCTGAATCACAGCCTCCGGACTCAAATCCGAGGGCTGGAAGTCGCCTTGGCTGCAAGTCGTGAGGGGCAAGCGGTAACTTACCCGCTTGTCTTTGCCCCATCCCAGCTGCTCTACCAGAACCAAATCCATAATTCTACCCCTGCCAAGGACTCTTCAACCGTCTCATCCAGCAATCGCCGACCGGGACGCAAAGAGCGTGCCCGCCGTAAAGCCGCACAGTTACTAGACAAAACAATTTTAAATGACTGATCTGACGGATGAACTATTATATGTCGTTTTGTGTAATTGTGATTGAATCAAAATAATATGTTCTCGATATAATCATAAACAGAATAATCATCGGAAGGTCATGAACACTCACATTGTGTCGTCGGAAAAATAGTGTTCTCCTCCTATTAGTCGGTATAGGTTTTAAATCGCCGCACAAGGGACAGACTAAAGCGAGCCTAGGTCTTCTAACGACAGCTCGTTGAACCCGCGGGTTGTCCGGGCAATTACAGTATTAGCAATAATGCTCACTTTTTGCGAACAATCCACCCACTCGAACACATTTCCAACGTTGTCTAGCAACGGGTGCCGAGTGGTGGTCGAAGTAACATTTTGTATGGCGTTACTGGGGCGATCGCAGGATAATTCAAACAAACAACGAAACCCCGTAACCCACCAAAAGTAAAATAAAATAAATACAAAATGCATCAAGAACCGCACGAAATTTACATAAAAATAACATAATAACAAGAAAATTTGACCGAAAAACGATAAGTTAGATGAAAGTAAAAAAAGTTAATGGATTAAATGAGTTAAAATAAAATATTTTTGGTTGAATAAATCCAATTAAAAATTTTAAAAATAAATTGCCAGTTTAAATTAAGAAAATAATAAAAATTTAATTTAGATAGCACAAATAATTTTAAGGTCAAATTTTGGTTTTATCGCAATAAAAATATCAAGCAAGGGTAAGGTCAAATTATAGGTATTGCTGGGCACTGATGGGTCATTAAAATAGTTTAAACTGCCTAAGGGTTACTATTCCCCACCCAGCGCCCACATAAGATATTTTAACGGCTAATCACCCGTCAAAATTGACGTTGGTACTGTGAACTAGTGGGTGGAAGGTTAGCAAAAGGTGAGCTCCTTTTCAAGAACTGTTAATGCCCTAACCCCCTTCGGGTTCATGAGCTGTCATAGAAGACTTCACGCTCTACTCAATCGGTCCCCCTTCATCTATTTATCTAATTCATAATCTACTTGATCGTTTGACCATTTTAATATCTCAATATCCAACTACTCTAATTCACATCCAAACACCAATATCAAATTTAACATTAAAAAATTATATTTAAATTTAACAACAATCGTAATATCAGATAAATTGTCAGGTGATCAGAGTTAAAGAGCGCGCGAGATTCAGAACCTGTTAGCATCCAGGATGTGTCCTAATAACCGAGCTCTATTTAATTTAAACAGCCGCTCTCGCGCCTTTTTACTAGGCCGATTTTTTTTCTGTTCCTCTTAGGCAAATCTTCTGGTGGGCGTGAGGGACCCGGAGTCAAAATCTTTACTCCGACATCTTTTCTGGTAACATTACGAATCACTATGGCTTGCTGCTCTGCCGATAGTGTTGCTCTGCTCTGCACCAGGCCTGTGCGGATTTCATCCCTCAATCTCAGTTCGGCCACTTGTTTTTCCAGCTCCTGGGCCTTCTGCTCTGCCAGCCGCAGGGCTTCATCCTTCCGACCTAACTTGGCTCTCAATTCCTCCATCTCTGTTTTTAACTTGGTCACTGCCTCCGGGCGAAGCCACGTTTTGATCCATGTGGTGGCACTTCCGCACCATTGCCTCCGACCTCTGACTTTGAGTTAGCGCTATTCGGTGGTACTCAGATATGTCGCTGCGGAATTTGTTGATCATCCTTCTCTTTGAGTCCACTGAACGAACAATTCTTATATCCTTATCTTTATTAATTCAAATTAAGCATGATGAATATTAAAATAACCTTATGTTTCTAAAACAAATGTCTCTCAGGGACAAATCATACTATCTGGACGAGGGAAGGGATGGGTATGCACATTTTATCTGACTTACACGCCCCGAAAGCATCTACAACAGTGCTCATAGACGTCACACCGGCCTACGCACTATGCCCACTTCTATGGACGCTCTGGGTCCTCTCATTCACTTTAAGTTTCACAGGGTCAACATATTATCAAAAAACTTGGGTCTGAAATTCGTGCTGGATAATAATGAATTAATAATAATATTTACAACAACAGTAACAGATGTACTAATTAAATTTATGATATTAAATAATGATATTAAATAAATAATGATATTTAAAAATTTTAAGTTTAAAATTTTAAAAATTTTATTACTGATTTTATTACAAAAACTTATTTAAAATTAAGAAATTTTAATTTATAAAAGTTAGAATAAAATTATTTAACTTAAATTACTATACAGTAATTTATATATTTTTTTATTTTAAGATTGAAATTAACTTTACCTAAAGATAAAATATCCTATTTTATATTACTGGTTACGATCCTGATCTTTAAAGCTTAATAATTTGAGAGAAATTTAACCATATATAACCTTTTCCCTACATGTGTTTTAACCTGCTTGCCGCTTATTGCCATGGCAACGGGTTAAACAATTGGTAAGTTCTATATTATAAATTTTTTTGCCTATTGGTGGGTTACAGGGTTTCATATCTTGCTTATCGTTCGGGTGACCCTAGTAACGCCATACAAAATGTTGCTAACCGCCACTTGGCACCCGTTGCTAGGCAACGTTGGTAATGTGTTCAAGTGGTGGATTGCCCGCAAAAATTGAGTACCATGTGCTAGTACTATAGTTGCTCGGACAATCCTCGGGTTCACGAGCTGTCGATAGAAGACCTATGCTCGCTTTACGTTGGTCCCTTAAATATAGACTGATTAGTGTGGATGAATTCGAGTTTAACCCATTATGACCGACTACATAAGAGCTGATTTATTTAATGAACAACCAAAAAAATGTATCTCAATGGTCAGTTAATCCGATCAACTTGCTGCTTGTGCGGCTCGGCGTCGGGCCCGTTCCTTGCGTCCCGGCCGGCGGATGGTTGGTTGGATGGCTGTCGACTTCGAGCTTGGGGCGGCACCACCAACGGCACGTTGACTCGGTAGTTGGGAAGGGGCGAAGATAAGCGGATACGTTACCGCTTCCCCTTCCCTACAGGCTGCTAGGGCGACTTCCAAGCCCCTGATCTGCGTGCGTAGACTCTGGTTGAGCTGACGTTCTTCGGCCCAGCCCCTTTGAGTAGTAGAGAGTCGCTGATATAGTATCTTTGTCCGTTTGGGGTCTAGACAGGTCGCCTTGACCTGTTGCACTTCGCGTGTTAACTGTAGTATCTGGCTGAGTAACTCCGCGTTTGTCTGTCTAGCGCGGGCTAGCTCATTCTCCATTAGTTTCAGGGCTGACATTTCTATAAAGAAAACAGATCAATTTTGTCTAATAAGGGGAACTCTCATTATTTCAAACATGATTATAGCGGAAATCTCATTTAAAACAAAATTCTACGAGGACAATTCATTATAATTTATCATCAATAACATCACTAAAGTAAAATGTCAGAATGATTATGCCTGGTGATTCAGGACTCTGCGAGGAACTTCCTGACTCCTTCTTCCGGGGAGTAACCGGGAATAATGGGCACTGGTCGTCGGAGATTGCGTGCTGGTCGGGCCGGGTACGTCTCCGCGATGCGCCCGACGAGGACGTCCTCCTCGACGTTGGCGAGGTACATCCTCGCCTTCACCATCTGTAGGTCGACCTCTTCTTGGATCTTCTCCCACTGAGTCAGCAGGCTTCGAGCATGGTCGACAATCTCCTCGGCAGGGTATTGTTCCTCCTCTGGTCGGTGTGGGTCATTTCTTCTGCCCAGTATTTGCCATAGAGACGGACATGATCGTTTCTGGCGCGGTTCGTGGAGAGTCATCGATGGGCGCGCTCGTTTCCAGGCTCGGCGCCATTCATCAGCTTCTTGTTTCGAAATCAAATTTGGCAACATGAATTCTTCTGAAATAAATAAACATAATATATTCTCTCACTAATTTATAGGGACATTAAATCAACCATCATAAGTTCATGCAAACTTAACTCATCAGTTAATTCTAGGGGGAACATTGACTGGTTAAATTGGCGTTTAGTGCATTTGATAACTGAGCTGGAATTATAAGAATTTGGCGACGAAATGTATGGGTTTGTGTTCGGGTGATTTCTATAGTTCCTTTATGCTGAAGAAAAGTTATGGGGACAGAATATGTAATGTATGTCTATAGATTGTAAATGGTCTGAGCTAGTTGGGTTGGGTTGGACCGGACCAGATTTATGTGTGGAAGAATGTCTGTCTATGTGACCTAGTTATTTGAGATCAAATTCATTTAATATTACGGCCGTTTGGGGAAAACATACTCGCGTCGGTTATATGCGTTGACGTAATTATTAATAGTTATTGCAATTACCAACAGTTATCATAGTTATCCATAGTTATCATAATTGCTAATGGATAACCATCAGTGTTCGACTCGTCTAATTATTATTCCAACGGAAATGACTGTTTATTTATCTCATTTTTTTCTCGCGATGGTAAATTGTTGAAACGGATGTGTCGGATCGGATGCGTTGGAAACAGTTGGCTCTCATCCGGTCACGATATCCGTTCGTGCTTCGATTGTTGATAGTTCGTCGCGAATCAAATATGTAAATCTACTATCCGAACTTTACTTTGTCTGTTTCTATAATAGTTGACGTTGGGATTGTCATGGATCTAATTTCGGGCGTTCATCTTCTGTTGGGTGGTACTTAAATGGTCATGGTCGGTACTGTCCTATCGGGGATTTGTAGTTAGGTAATCTGATTTATTTTCTTACTGATTAGTTTATTGTTTATGGTTTTGAGGAACTACGCTGTGTGGAGAGTTGCTTGCGATAATTATTCGGATGGGGTCGATCGATGGTGGTTCTCGATGTTATTCATAACTCAGATCGTATTGTGAAAATTTACGGTTGGAATTCATATCGGTGGTTGGCGAGAACGAAATCAAGGAATTATAAAACTATGATATTGCATTAGTCGGTCGATTTAATGGTTGGAAAAAAATATTTCTTTAGCTCAATGCAATAAATGTTCTCCGTTTTATTGTTGATTTTAAGAACTTTTCATTTTTATTGGAATTACTTCGCGCTGAAATTCATCGATGTTTGGTTTGGAGATATTTGTATCTTATTTATGTGGAGATTTAAAAGGTATTGTTATTATTTCAGTTAGAAGTATAAACAGATTGCATCGTTTTAGTTCCTTAACTTAAACTACTAAACGTTTGACTAGTGAAGTATTTTGTTAATTTATCCAACATCTTAGTTTAAAACGTGAAATCATCTTACTCTCCCTTAGTCTATTTTGATTCTTATTACTTTATTATTTAGTGAAAATTAGTTTAATTTTCGCGAAATTTATTGGGTCAACTTTTCCGATTGCTCATCCTGAGTTTTCCTTACTAATTACCTTAGGGTTTTTTCTTATCGTTAACTTAGGTTAATCAATAGATAGGTTAATCAATTTTAAATAAACTATTTCAACGTTTGACTTAATAACTCTAAGTTTTACTTTCCTTTTACACAAGGGTTGTGAGAGTTTCATCAAAGTTTATTTTATTGCTACGCAAGCTGCTTTAATTTTTAATAGAGGACTTGATCTAAATTAACTCGTGAGTCACGTAAATTCTTTAACCATCATTTTATCTAAATCTAATTGAATTAAGGAAATATTTACTTTCAATGAAAACTTTTTAACTTGATAGATAAAATCGGTTTACGGGACTCACTGAGTTGCTTACAATATTTTATTTTCAAGGGTGATTTAACATACTACTAATTAAGTTAATTTCCAATATTAGTTCAATCCACCGAATAATATATTTATAATTAGTTTACTTTTACCCTATTATTTAATTTAATCAAAAAACTATTTGTAGCTAATTTTATATTTATCCGTAACTTAATTTAATTTACTCTATATGGTAATTGAAATTAATTTATTTTTAAATCCATAATTTAATTTAATTCTAATCAATTTATTTTGGTTTTTAATCCATAAGGTAATTTAAGTTAATAACAATTATTCCGAAAATAAATTTAATTTAGTACACCAATGATAAAATTAATTCAAATTGTTAAATCAGATTAATTCTATCTACGACTTTAGTTTAGTTTATCCCCATACCTTTTCCCTTTAATAGATCCTAGGCGCATTTGTGTTTACATTATATTTATTGAGTGCCCACTGGACTACTCGGTGTGATAAGTTTAAGCCGTGTGTAATGTGATTTTAGGTCGATTTTTCTGAATTGAGAAACGAGGAAGCAGCCAGAGACTTCTTCCTTATTCCTCGCTTCAGCTATAGGGATAAATATTTACGTTCCGACCGCTGCGTTGCGCACGCTGAGTCTTCACGGGTGCATATCATTGGCGATTGTCCACGCTCTTACATGCATCTGCACTATGTTGATTTTACTATCTTGCGTGATGTGTCGGCTGTGGGCCGGAAAAATTTCGACATTAAAAGTTATAAAAACATATAGAATAAGTTAGATATATGTAGAACAATTTAGATATATTAAATATGTTTATTAATCATACAACAATTCAACAAAATTACCCTTCATTGACCAAAATTAACAAATATCATCATATTGCATCAAAATAACATAAAACAAAAAGCCGCTCTCCCCACGTCGTCGCCAAGCAGAGCTCTATAGAGATGCTATGGACGGGACGTGGAAAGAGGGTTCCACCATAAATAATTCTTACCTAAAAATGAGTTCCTGAAAATTCAAAGTAAACTTGGATAATCTTCAAATAACGTCTAAAATGGTTTTAAAGTTTTCACAAACAGATTCAAATAATGGTTTAAAACAGTTCTAACACTTTCGAAATGGTTTTAAAGTTTTTGGTTTTCAAAATGGTTTTAATCAGTTTTGAAAAAAAATGGTTAAGTTAAATGTGAAAATGGATCAGTATATATACCTATTTGTGTGACGTGTGAAATTTGATGCAGTAAAACAAAATTCGACCTTGTTCTTTTCTAGCAAATTCTATTATTTATTTTTATTATTTTTCGATTTATTTTTATAATTTTTTATTTAAAATTTAATTTGAATTATTACTAATTCAAATTTTCCGATTTAAATCTTACTTTAATGAACTTTAACTGCTTTTTCCAATTTCGTCGAATTTTTCGTGTTTTCTTGCTATATTTTTGTAGGTATCGTGCGGTTCTTGGTGCATTTGTTATTATTTTAATTTATTTTTATGTTTCTTAATTTATATTTAATTCTTTTATTTCTCAGATTTTATATGGTTTAATTGGTGTTTTGGGGTTTTATTTAAATTGCGTGTTGTGTTTGCGTGTGTGTTTCTGATCCATTTAAACATTTTGAAGGCCGTTTACGTTCTGGCCCAACACTATTTTTAACTCGTATTTTTATGTTTTTAGGTATCCCTACCGCGACCAGTTCTTCTGTGGCGCCCCATTCCAGCATCAACACTTGCTATCAGGTATGGTTTTTAATTTATAACTTATTTTATTCGCCATTAAGTTACAGGACACTCAAGCATAACTCACAAAGGAAATCCCGAGATTAGAATTTATTTAAATGCAATTTTTACTTTTGGTACAAGTGATAATTTTCATGTATTTTTATTTTAATAAAGTTTGGTGCTTTTAATTTTTCATTTTTACTGTTATGATTTTATTTTTTAACTTTAAATTTTTTCAATAATAATAGTAGGTATTGCGGATTATAGTAACCTAATTATGATCCCAGTATTAACGATAATAATAATGATAATAATTTATTAATAACAATAGTATTATATGGTCAACAACCACAATAATAATAATAATAATAGTAATAACTTAGTAATTATAACAATATTATCTTAGTATTAGTAATAGTTGTAATAATAATAATAATAGTATTTTAACGAGGATAAAAATATTCATTATGATAATAGTAAAGTTGCCAACGATAGTGATAATATATTAATAGAAATAATAATAAAGATGATAAGATTAATAATAATAACTATGATATGAAATTTATCATAATGTTAATAATACAGATCTTAATAGATTAACAATAATAATAATATTAAATTAGTGTTAATAATAATAATAATAATAACAATAATAGTAATAATAATGTAATCAATGATGATGATAACAGTATCAATATAAAAATATTAATAAAAATATTAATAATAATAATAATAATAATGATAATAATAATGAGATTAGATTAATAGTAATAATAATAATATTCGTGATAATAATAATAATAATTTAATAATAATAATATTACTTTTTATAATGATAATAATAATTTATGAAGCACAATATTAATGCTGACAGTTATAAAGATAGTCGTTTCACGATCTGAGGGGTCATGAAATTAATTTTTTATAAAATGCATAGTATTGTGTCATTACTAAAATAGTATGGTTTAAGTCGTTGGATCGACGTGGAATTTCGAGTCTAAAATCAAATTTAGTTCTTGGAGTAAAATATTAAGGAGATACGCTTGGCGACTTTATAAAATTCTAGTGTGAAGTTTAAGTCAATATTGATTCCGAATTAAGCCGATCTTTTGTCAAACGTAGTTTTTTATGGCTGATGTGTCAAATTTACCGAATTTTGGATTTTCATTGCAGTACACTTTTATATAAGCTAGATGATAACTTTTTATATCGAAATATGGCTTGTCATGAAATTTCTTGTTGATTTTTCTAGATATTAGTCTACCTATATTTTTCATTGTAATTTTTCAAACTCTATATTTAACCTTTCCCAGGACCTCAACACTACTCTTTCGAGGGTTGGGCGATAGGATTTAGGAAGGGGAGAATACTGAACGGTCCTGGCTACTGCCTTCGCCGCGGCTTACCCCACTAACAACCGGTTCGATCCGGGGTACCGAAAAAAAGTTTTTATTTTTCTTTCTTGCGTGCATGTAGGTTATAATATGTGACTCTACAGCTACGCAATTACACAAATTTATTTTAAATTCAAAACCTCATGGAGGTTAGATGATGATAAATTTCGTTAAATTTTCAAAACAAAAATATTAAGGAAAGATTTTTTTTTTTCTAACATTAATAAACCATTATGATCATCAAAGATAAAATAATAAAACATAAAAAAACAAAAATCAATTACTTTGTTCTTTTCTGGAAACAATAAATTGGTAATAATAAATATTTTTAAGTTTATTAGAGAGTAAAGAGAGTGTTTTTTGCTCAACCAGCATCGCCTTATATGTCACGATTGTTCGTGTGTGTGTTTTGATGCATTAAAACAAGGAATTTTCTAGAATGTTCCAAAATTATAAAATTTTTATTCTTTTCGATTTAAAATTAAATTTTTACATTTTTATGTATCAAAATTTTTAATAAATTTTTATTTATCTTATTTTTCTTAAAATTTTCCATTTTTATCTAAATTTAAGTTATCTGCTCAAAAACACACAGGCGTTATCGTGCTGGTTAAACAAAAAACGGGCTTCATCAGTTTTTGCCCAACAGTATATATACTGATGTGTTTTGACAAATTTTCAGTCTTACTTTGCAAACTTAGTTTTTGCTAACTCAATTTGAACAGTCTGATTTTGGTTGGTGTGCGTTGCAACTGTGAGCCGTGCATTCAGACAATTAACACTGCTAAGTGTTTTGTCTGAATACGACAACTTTCAGTTGCTGTACATTGACGTATGAAGATATATGAATGAATGCTTTATGAATTTATTGACCAATTGATTAAAGGTCTTGTGATGAAGCGATGAACAATGTTTATGCTAATGAACTTCCTTTCCCCGTTCATCACAATCAATTAGTTATCCTTCTTTCAATCCTCTATAAAATCCTTACTGCTTCGCATGATTTATCTTAGGTCACTATCGATTAAATGAACAAAGACAATTAAATAAAATATTTATTAAGTACGACATCTAGGTTTGTACCTGCCCCGGGAGTTTCATCGATCGTCGTTTTGCACGTTCTATCTTTCCTGGACGACGTTGAGCTGGTTTCACAGCTGGTTTGGTGGTATCCGTTGGGGCCCGATAGGCCAATTGCACTGGCGCAAAGACCAGGGAGTAGGTGACGGCTTGGCTTTCCTAGCAGGCCGATAGCGCCACTTCAAGGCCGCGAATCTGAGTCTTCAAGGCCTGCCCAAGTCGTTTCTCTTCGGCCCATCCGCGTTGGATGGCCGTTACTCGCTGATACAGGGTTTTCACTCTGGTCCGTTCTATCCAGGTTGATTTTATCTGTTGAATTTCTCTAGTGAGTTGTAATAATAGGCTTAGGGTGGAGATCGGCGTGCGCTTTTGAGGGCCGCATTTAGGATCGTGGAGGGGTCCATTTTTACAATAAAACAAATCATTAAAAGGTCACTTAGCCAAATACATAACAAAGATTATCATCGATAGGAGGTTTAAGATGAATTTCGACTACGCTAATGCTACTTGATGGTTTTTTTTGAATTTTAAATAATAAATTTATATACAAAAATAAACGAGATAACTAGAAATATTTATTTCGTCACTTTCAATAACGTCGAGAATCCTGATAATAGTTCCTTGAGTTCCTCGTCGATGGCCTGCGCGCGTATAGAGTACAGGTTTACATTTGAAGGAGATAGGAGAATAATAGGACCTAAAAATCGAAGCTAAAAAATCACACATAAAGTACGGTAAAAGTTTTGATGCCTCTCATGTTTTTTAGTGTATTTTGTAATTTTATTTATATTATATTATATGGAAATGATACTGGAAAGTAAGATTTCAAACCGAGCTATCATAGCGATAGTACTTTTATCCAGATGGGGAATCCTGATCAACCCAACGAGAGGAAGGTAGTAAGATTCGTCACAAATGTTGGGGAGACACTAGATGACAGCAGCGGGCTGTCGTGTTCAGGATGTTATCAGCCAAGGAACTGGTAACGCTGAACCGCTCGATACACAACCCAGATACCCACATCGAGTAGCGACCGAGAATATGTATATTACTGGGTAGGGACTCGATACACCGCTTTTGGAACTTGATTGAACGTCTAGGCATTTCCATACTTTTATATTCTTTGCAGTATAGAACCCGGATCCCACACCGAGTACTGAGGGAATGTTTTTTTCCAGCAAGTAGCCCAGCAAGGAGTTCGGTACAAAAACTTGGATCCCACACCGAGTATCGAACATCCGAACGGCGGTGAGATAAGCGTAACCGGATAAATACGCTATCAAAAGACGACCAAGGATTGAGAGTCAGTGTGAGGTCTAAAGCTTGTCAAACTAGGCAAGTCGCCCAACAGGTCACTGATAAACAAAATTAGAATAGACGTAGAAGGCCACAGAGAGCCAATAGAGATGTATTTAATTGGGAGAGACGCAGAAAGCCATAGAGCGCCATCGATTAAAAGATAAGGAAACGATTTTATGACAAATCAGGGAGATATAGGAAAAATAAGTAACAGAATGAATGATGATATGATTGCAGCGATTTATTTAATGAAAATATAGATAATTGATGCGATTATATAGATAACTGATAAGACTATATAGATAATTAATACGACTATATAGATAACTGATAAGACTATATAAATAATTAATACGAGGCTGATAGATAATTGATGCGAGATATAGATAATTTAAAATGGATTTAAAATGAAAGGGGGCGAATGAAAAGGAAAATGATCGGATAAAGTTAAAGGAAAAAGACAAGATGATTTAATTAAAAAGGCACATAGAGCGCCAGCGCATAGAGATTAAGAAACTTTTTTGGACAAATTATAAAGTGATAAAGGAGAATAATAATCGAGACTTTTGTTGATTTGATTGTGATGATTTATTTGATAAAAATAGCTAATTGATACGACCATATTGATAACTGATGCCACTATAAAGATAATTTATACGAAGCAAATAGATACTTGATACGAGTGGTGGGTTACAGGGTTTCGAATTTTGCTTATCCCTCCCATTGCCCCAGTAACGCCATACAAAAAGATGCTGACTGCCACTTGGCACCCGTTGTTAGGCAACGTTGGTAATGTGTTCAAGTGGTGGATTGTCCGCAAAAATTGAGTATTATCGCTAGTACTGTAGTTGCTCGGACAACCCTCGGGTTCACGAGCTGTCGATAGAAGACCTGCGCTCGCTTTAATCATCTGGTCCCTCGTGTGGAGATTAGAAGTTCCTGCTTACTAATAAGGGAAAATAAATACTACCGTTTTAATGTCCTAAGGAGAGTATTTACGAATGACCATTCCATTTTTATTAATTATACAGAAAATATACAAAATTCGATGTAATCACAAAGATGGTTCCAAGGAAAAATGTATTTCGTCCGTCAAGACAATTGTTCACAATAGGTTTTTGCCCAATAGTTGTTCGGCTTTGCGGCGGGCGCGTTCTTTACGTCCCGGTCAACGGCTGTTGGATGGGGCGGTTGGGGAATCTTTGACAGGTGTAGGCTCGTGGATCTTCGTCTGGTAAGATAACTGGGATGGGGCGAAGATGAGCGGATAAGTTACCGCTTGCCCCTCCCGACTTGCCGCCAGGGCGACTTCCAGCCCTCGAATTTGAGTCCGGAGACTTTGATTTAACTGGCATTCTTCGGCCCAGCCCCTTTGAGCCGCTGTTAGGCGTTGGTAAACCGACTTTTGCCTGGCCGGGTTTGCCCAGGTAGATTTCACTTGTTGGAACTCCTTGGTCAACTGTAATATTTGTTCATAAAGTGTCCGATTGTTCCGTTGTGCTCGGGATAGTTCCCGTTGCAATAACTGAGTTGGGTTCATATCTACCATAATAAAAATCAAATCTAGAGATTCATATTACGAGTATCACATTAATTTCTATTTAGATAAAATCGTATACACCGAGGAAGAACTTTACTTAGTAAAAATACTAACAATGTGTTATGATTTTTTATTAGTTAACAATTAACATCACGAGAAAATACAACTCAATAATATTGGTTCAAAAACAACACATGATCGTTATTACTGTCAGGGGAATTTGCTCACTACCCACTCTTCGGGTGTGAAGCCGGAAATAGCCATCGTCGGCCTTTTAGTGATGCGTGTACCAGTTGGTGAGATCTGTTGGGGGTGCCAGTATGAATCGGCAATCCGACCCGCCAGCAAATCCTCTTCTACGTTTGCTAAGTACTGGCGAGCTTGGGCCACCTGGGAATCCAGATCTCGCCGTTGAGACAACAAGCCTTCCAATCGTTGTCGAGCCTGCTGGAGTATCTCTTCTGACGGGCTCCATTGCGTAGCTGTGCCTACTCCCAGATTTTCCCGGTCGAGGAATTTCGACGGCGGAAATTCCGGGCATCGCTCTTGGCGGTGCTGGGCCCAAGCCCATCTCCAGCGATCTGCGAGGGAGAGTGTAGCATTGAGAGCTGAAATTAAACATCATCATTGACTATTCATTTACGGGGAAGCCTCAGAAACGTGAGTGTTCGAGTTTAATCTATTCGGAATTTTGGCTACTGGGTTTTAACACGGATGGTGATTGCAGGTTTGGGCGAGGTGTTTCATAACTAAACCTATCATGAGTCAAGGAGAAGTCATATTATATTGTTTGATCTGTAAGCAATCCCATCGATTAGATTCATCCCTTAAGCGCCAAATATCTCCTCGATGAATCGAGTATGTTAGTGAGTGTTTAAAATGTGATTGGTGGTTCATTTTGTTGCTGGAATAACCCGTCTAATTTCCTCCATGGCACTCAATTACGGGACCATTCGTTCTAATTCGACGTCCTATTGCGGTGTTATCCAAATTGGTGATACGGTGCACTCTACCGCCTTACGAGTGGTGCATCGTGATATAAATGATTTATTGAAATTAATACTAATTGAAAACTGCAAGTCATTTAATTATGTTACAGGAAAAGTTTTACCATCCAAATTCATTTATTTGTTATTGAAAGCAAATGATTATAAAAAGGTAAAAATGAATTACCACTATGCATGGCGACCAACTCCGTCAGTCCTTTTCCTCCTAAGAATGCTTCTGACCCTTTGATTCCTCCTTCTGACTGGGAATTGTTCTCCATTATTTCGGTCGATTTGTCGGCTGCTGAAATTATTGATTATTCTAAACGAGTTGATTTATTTATCATTAACATTGGTATTGTTTACACTAGCCATTTCCGTTCAGTCAATAATTAGTGATAAAATTTTCGGCGATTGACGAACATTCAAGAATTCACGATCTGGTAAGTTTTGTACATTTCATCTTAGTTTTAATGTGATCAGTTCGTTTAGGGTTTCGTCAAGTATTGCTAGTGAAGTGATCTTTAAGCACGGCAGCACAACGATCGGGTCCGCGGTGAGTGGTTTAACTTGTGATTTGATTCCGCATGATTTTTGATGTTATTATAGGGATTCAGGGTCTATTCTCTACTCGATTACTAGAATGAGCCTTCATTGCTTATCTACGACGTCATCCGCTATTTATTGGATGGTGGAATATTTATTATGCAAGGAAGAATGAAATTGTGAATCTTCGAAGGTTTTAGTTAGGTCATTCTATTCATTTTGATATCGACGGAATATATTGCTCGAACTTTGGGTCTCGGAATTATCAGTTTTGGGTAACGTTTTGTTCGTCTCACTTTAAATTTAATTAATAAAAATTTTATTCCGTTGGTGTAATTTATCTGTAAGCTTTCCTCTATATCAACGATTCAGTTAATTCAAGGTTTTCTCTCAAGGACTTGGAGTTAATTTTATCTTCCAATTCATTAAACTATGAATTAATTGGCCAATTATTTTATCATCTAACCCAAGGATTAATTTAGTGATAGTCAATTATTTTCCTTTATTAAATCCTGAAATTGGCCACTCAATAAGCTACATCGTTTTAACTGATGATTTCCTTACATGCTTTTACTTAATCGTTGTAATATTTTTCCTAAAACTAATTTGATCCGTGATTTTACTCGTTGCTGTTTTAAGGTTTATCAATGATTATACCCACTAAATCGCTTTACTCTTACTAACTTATGACGATTTTATACAGTAACTACTCTAATCGTAAGCAATAAATCACTTAAATTAATACCTTATCTATATTCAATGGTTATTTTAACTTAATTTAATTTAACCGAATCGTTGATTTAATAATTTTCTATGAAGTCCGTTAAATCATATCAATGTTTTTATTTAATTTATTTTGAGATATTAGTTCAATATAGGTATATCAATGATTTCATTTAATTGATCCCAGTACCTTTTCCCTTTAATAGGCCTTAGGCGCATTTTATGTTCATATTATATTTACTGAGTGCCCACTGGACTACTCGGTGTGATGATTTTGAGCCGTGTGTAATATAAATTTAGGTCGATTTTATAGAATTGAGAAACGAGGAAGCAGCCAGAGACTTCTTCCTTATTTCTCTCTTCAACTATAGGGATAATATTGACGTTACGACTCCTGCGTTCCGCACGCTGAGTCTTCACGGGTACATATCATTGGCGATTTTCCACGCTCTTACACAAATCTGTACTATGTAGATTTTGCTTTCTTGCGTTATGTGTTGGCTGTGGGCCGGAAAAATTTCGACAGTTTAATTTATGAAAAATATATATAAAACAATTTATGAATAATATTTATTAATTGTTAACAAAAATGAACATAGTTACCCTACATTGCCAATCCATAAAATTGCATCAAATAGCATATCATAAAATAAAACATAAATGCCTCTCTCCCCACGCCGACGTCCAAGCAGAGCTCTACCGAGTTGCAAGGATGTGACGTGGAAAGAGGGCTCCAACATAAATATCTCTCATCTAAAAAATTTAGATTCTGAAGGTAAAATTTTTAAACAGAATTAAACGATTTCAAAAATGGTTTTTGGTTTGTTGGTTAACTTCAATGTGAAAATGGATCAGTATTTATACCTATTTTCCTCGCATGTCAAATTTGATGCAGCAAAACAAAATTCGAGCCTGTTATTTTCCAGTAAATTCTATTCCCCATTTTTATATTCTCTCCATTTACTTTAATAATTTTTCGTTCAGAATTTTTACTGAATTATCACCAATTCAAATTTCTTGATTTAAGTCTCATTTTCATGAACCCCCATCAATTCCTCAATTCTGTCGAATTTGTTGTGTTTTCCTGCCATGTTTGCGTTGGTATCGTGCGGATCTTGGTGCGTTCTGTCATTATTTCAATTCATTCTTCATGTTTATTATTTTATTCTTAATTCCCTCCTTTCTCACATTTTATAGGGTTTAATTGGTGTTTAATAGGTTTATTTAAATTGCATGTTATTTTTGCGTGTGTGTTACTGATCCATTAAAACATTCCTCAAGGCCGTTAACGTTCTGGCCCAACACGAGTTATAGATAATTTAAAGTTAACTTAAAATGAAAAGACAAAAATTAAAAAGATAAAGAAGTTGACGCAGCAAAAAGAATTAAAATAAGAAGCAATGAGAATAATACGATAAAATTTATGCGAAAATTTATGTAGAATAATATGTACTATAAGTGTTATTTATTTTTAGATAATCGACGAGGAATAAAGAGTTTTGTGGGTCTGATTTTAAATCTGCATGTTATACTTGCGTGCTATTTCCCATTCATTTAAACAAAATCCAGTCCTGGCCCAACAATACATAGAAAATTTTGGTATAAATAGAACCATAAAATTTAGTAAAAGCGCCCTAAAATAATTTCTATTACCACGATCTTACAAGGTTAATCCTCACAAGTGTTGGGCAAAAGCTGATAAAAACCATTTTCTTTTATTTTTGTTTAGCCAGCGCGATAACGCCTGTGTGGTTTTGAGCAGAAAATTTAAAATTATGAAAAAACGGAAATTTAAGGAAAAATAAAATAAATAAAAATTTAATAAAAATTCTGAGATATAAAAATGTAAAAATTTTAATTTAAATCAAAAAGAATAAAAATTTTATTAATTATGGAATATTCGAGAATTCCTTGTTTTACTGCATCAAAACACACACACAAACAATCATGATATAAAAGGCGGTGCTGGTTAAGCAAAAAAAAATGCTATTCTTTTCACTTTACCAGACAATTTTTATCATTTAGTAAATCTCTCGAAATCATTTTATTTGAAAGAAAGTAATTTATTTTGTTTGTATTTGATTTTATGATTAATATGACATAGTTATTAACGATTTTTTTTTATTGATTTTTTGTTAAGCTTTAAAGAAAAGTTCTTTTGTGATCGAGGAATTCGACTCCGCATTGTTGAACCTCCATCATAAAAGGATTTGTTCTTGAAGTATAATACTTAAATTTTGCCGACAATAATCGATTTACGACTTACTAATATAGACTTACATGCAAACAAGTTAATAAAATGAAAGTGTTTTATTTTCGTTACCCCGGATCGAACCGGTCGTTAGTGGGGGAAGCCACGGTGCCGGTAGTAACCAGGCCTGCCCAGTATTCTCCCCTTCCTAAATCCTATCGCCCGACCCTCGAAAGAGTAGTGTTGAGGTCCTGGGAAAGGTTAAATATAAAGTTTATAGTACAACAAATGAAAAATACACAGACTAGCATATAGAAGAATCAGAAAGAATTTTTTGGTGTGATCAACAAATTTTATTCCAATATAAAAGTATTATGTAGCTCATTAAAATTCGCGACTAATCACATTAGGAAGTTAAATCGGCCATAGATCGCATTTTCGTATCAAATTTACGTGTTAAAGTCGATTTTGAATGTTACCCAAAGACTGTACGTTACTCGTTACCTAGACATCGAACACCGTTCATTTCATAAAATCGAATCCACGACTCATGATCTGCAAAACAACTATCAACGTATCTCTGATATTTATTATTATTATTATTAAAAAATTTTATTATTAATTTCATTTAATTTTCATAATGATTATCATTGCCAATAATATTATTTTATGACCCTACTATTATTATTAATAAAAATTTTTATCATTGTTATTACTGTCGGTTACCTGATTTTATTATTTTGGTTATTATTTTAAACCCATCCACTGTTTTTATTAAAGTTGTCAAATAATTATTATCATTACGAATATTATTAATTCATTACCATTTTTATTGTTAAAATTATTGTTGATTTCATATTATTATTATTATTCATATTATTCATATTATTCATATTATTCATATTATTAAAATATTATTATTATTATTACTATTAAAATATTATTATCGTTATTATTATTATTATTATTAATATCATTGGTATAGTACTATTATTGTCATAAACTATATAGTACTATTATTATGGGGTTATATAATTCATTACCTCCAAAACGATTCCGATATTATTATTAACATTATTATTATTATTATTATTATTATTATTATTATTATTATTATTATTATTATTATCATTACTATCAGTAGTATTATTATTTTCAAATTGTTATCATTATTATTATTACTAGAATAGTATTATGATTATTATTATTATTATTATTATTATTATTATTATTATTAATATTATTAATACATTATCATTATTACCAGAACTATATAGTAGCATTTATGAGGGTAGTTTGTTAATTACATTTAGGTATACTTCTGATATTATCATTATTATTATCATTATTATTAACCTTAGTAATATTATTAATTTCATATTAATTATTTTATTATGAATATTATGAATATTATTATTATTAATTGTATTATTATTATTATTATTATTATTATTATTGCTAATTTCATTTCGTAGTTATTATTGTCTATGAACCCTATTATCAATCTTATTGCCTATATTACTAGCTCTATTAATATATTATTACTATATTTGATAACTTTATTATTATCACGGTGAGTATTATTATTGTTGTTAACATGCCATTATTATTATCATTAAGTTGCTATTATTATTATTATTATTATTAATATGTTAATATTATTATTATAGTTAAAATGAAACACTTACAAAATTTTTTATTTTTAAAAAACACATCAATAAAAATTTCAATAATAGGGATAGGACTTCCGAGTTTGGCGGGGTGCGGTGGGCCGCGGGTCTCTGCAATTTAAAGTTAGAAAAGAATTAAAAAGAAATAAGTATACCTTACAGAATATGTCGATGAAACGGAGACAGCCACGGGGGTCGTGGGGGTTCCTGGGGTGCCTGGGGGTGTTGTTTGAGGGGGAGATACAAAATTGTAACCTTGAAAATTTCCAATTGTTTGACTCGCTGCTATGGCAACGAGTGAAAAGCAAAGAGTGAATTGCTAAAATGTAACAAAACAAAATAATAAAATCTAAATTGTTGGAGAAATAAATTTTTAATACTATTTTACAATAAAATTTTTGTAAATCATTTTAGGTAATTTAACTTAAAAATTTTTATATTTGAAGCTAATAAATTTAAATTTGGTAAATTAATTTTTTAAATAGAAAAATATAAATTTCATAATGTTATTGTAATGTTGATAATATAGTAAATTATGTAACTACCCTTGGTTATCACAGGTATTGTCAACGTTATCGTTGTTAATGCCTGTTATAATTAATTGATCATAAAGAACCAGTAGATTCCGTTAAGACATATAAGTAGAAAAAGGACATACCCATCCTTCCCCCATCCAGATGACATAATTGTTTGTTGTATTAAAAATGATTAAAATATATTACTACATTAATACTTATTATGCATGAAATAGAGAATAATAAAAATAAAGTTAAAAATTAATTTTGTTTAGTGGATCCACATAGGAAAACTCTAGAACAATTCCGAAGAGACATAGCCGGTTACCATCAAACCGCAGTAATACAAACTCAGAGGGCAGAGGCCATGGTGCGGAAGTTCCGCTACATGGAGCAGACATGGCTTCGCCCCGAAGCGGCAACCAAGTTGAGGGTAGAGATTGACACATTGAAGACTCAGTTAGCTCAAAAGGACGAAGCCTTGCGGTCGGTCGAACAGAAGGCCCAGGAGTTAGAAAAACAGGTAGCAGAATGGAAGTTGAGGGATAACATCCGGACAGGTCTCCTGCAGAGTGGTGTCCACCTGTCTGAAGAACAACAAGCGATAGTGTTGAGGAATGCCACTGGAAAAGACGCTGGCATAGGAAACATAATATCAGGCCCCTCACATGCATCAGAAGAGTTGCCGAAAAGGAATCGCATGAAGAACCGGCCAAACAAAAGAGAGAGGGAGCGGCAGTTTAGGCTAAGCCGTGCTCGCCTGTTGGGGCATGTCTTAGATGCCAATGGGTTTTGATTATGCAATTATGTACTTAATTTGACTAAATTAGTAGATGTTAACAACTTATTAATCGTGTAATTTATAGATGTAAATTGTTTATTTATTTTAATATAACTTGTTAACTTAATGTTGAATTTGTTATTGACAGGTAAATATGACTAGAGTGGTTGAATATGGGGAAACAGAGTGATCTAATGATTAGATAAATTAGTGATTAGACAGATAGATGAAAGGAGGACCGATTAAGTAAGAGCATGAAGTCTTCTATGACAGCTCATGGACCCGAGGGGGGTTAGGGCATTAGCAGTTCTTGAGAAGGAGCTCACCTTTTGCTAACCTTCCACCCACTAGTTCACAGTACCAACGTCATCTATGACGGGTGACTAGCGGTTCAAATTCTTATGCAGGCGCTAGGTGGGGATAATAACCCTTAGGCAGTTCAAAACTATTTTAAGGACCCATCAGTGCCCAGCACAAGGGCTAAACATAAAACCGACAGAAACGTTTAACATTTATCTTTGTTGCACACAGATATAGCACGCACTTATATACAAGAAAACATCAACACAGCACGAATCTTAGAAGGGATTTGTAATTTAAAAATTGAATAATTGAATTTAAGAAATTGTGTGTAAAGGTAAATCTTTAATTGTTATCTAATAAATTTATATATAACGACTTTTGTTTTATCTATATAAGAATACCAGTGAAAACTGAGACCTCAACATTACGACAAAAACGAAGGAAGTGATAATTAAACTTACTGCAGATGAACCATGGGAGAAATTATACATAGACATATGCAGACCATTCTCAAAAGACGTTTAGAAAGAAAAAGTATATTATTGAAATAGTTGATGAATATAGCAGGAACATTTCATTGTCAGCAGTTAATAAACAGGATGAGAACACGATAAAAGAAACGATAAATAACAAATGGATTTTAAAGTGATTTATGTAGATTGTGGAAAAGCATTTGAGTCAAAAGTTATAAAGGATTTCAAAGAATCAATGGGAATCACAACATGTTTTTCGAGTCCGTGAGGCAAGAAACTATTGTGTTCAATAAAATGTACTGCAACAGTGACCAATTATGATTTGAAGCTCCCACTATAGTCAAGAGGTATTTTAGAATTTCGCTAAAAACACATGTTGTGCTCTAGTTTAAAAACACATGATTTTTTTGGGGGTTGTCGATGAAATGTGAAATTAATAATTATTGGTCTGAATCTAAAGCGTTTTTTGGTTAATAATAAAGAATTTCAGACAATATAACTTTTATTAATCAGTACACTGGACTAAATATTTACGATATAAATAATTTAATATTACAGCCGTCATGTACTTATTACGACCATTCGGGAAGAATAGAACTTCATAAATACATATTGGAACTCACAACTGCTACTTCTGGTTTCGACAATCGGTAGAATCGATTTGGCTGCTCTCATTTCTTTAACGTGAGGATACTTGAAGCATAAAATACATCCTCGAAAAAAAGCTTAAATATAAATATTCGACAAAAAAGCCTAGAATTCAATTTCCAAAAAAAATAAACTAAGATTTTAACTCTCGATAAAAAAACATGTAAATATTTTCAATTTTGAATTTTATTTATTTTAGTTGAATATTGATGGATGGTTTATTTTTTTAATAAAAAACGATTCTGCGGCTTGCCTTTGTAATGTATTTTTGAATGCGTCTTGAAGTAATTTATATTGTTTCATTTAAGTATGGTGCTGATTTGTGTAATTTTTCCCAGTGTATAGTTGTAATGATTTTCATGATCAAGTAGTAAAACTTTAATTAATTATTTTTAATAAATTTGTTAGTTATTCGTTGTTAATTATTTATTAATAATTAATTATTTTATTTTATCAGAATATTCACTGAATAGCAACTAATTTCAATTACCTGTAATTTTTAATGACTAAAATTATTTTAATCCAATATTTTGCACATGTTTGATATCAATTTTTTTAATTAAAATAAATCCAATCGCACATAAAGTGACTCACCAAATGTAAAATCTAAAAATAAATACAAATGATTAAAAATGAACCAATCAGACGACTGCATAAATAACGAATCATAAAAGATTATAGATTTAACAAACGAATCTTTCTCAAAATGTGTGTGAATGAAGAATGTATTGATTTTTCAGAAAATGATAGTGTTAATAACAAAACTGATGAAAATTCGAAAATATCTTTGGCAAGTGGATCAATTCACAAATTTATCGTTAAACGAGCGGCTCTTAAATTTATCGACTGCCACCTGAAGGTAAATGAAGATTTCAATGTTTTCACAAACAGTTTTGATACCACTTTGGGAATTTATCAATGTAAAATATGCCCGAAACACAACGATGATTACAGAATTTGTAAATTTAGGTTTACAAAATACGGATCAATTCAATTTATGAATATTTTGGTTCATTTGAAAAACACTTTAGTTTAGCTGAAAGTGCACCTTTGAGACGAGGACGACGAAAGACTCTATTTAAAACAACTAAAAATACTTCGAAGCCGGAAAAAGTTATTGAATTCACGGACTTGAATTTGTGTGATGAAAAATATCATCAATACGTATCAGACATGGCGTTGGAAAAATTCGATTCATGTCGACTAAAAATGAATAAAGATTTCAGTCTATATAAAGATAGTGAAGATCCACTATTGGGGTATTATGTTTGTAAATTATGTGCAGAAACTGCTCAAAACAGAAATCAATGCAAGTTTCGTTTTACGAAGTATCATTCCCTCAATTTTACTAATATTCAATTTCATTTGCTCAGTCACTTTAGTATGGCTGATAGTCGCCGAACAAAACGCGGAAGAAAAGGAAAGCACTCTAAAGTTTAAATATTTAATTTGTGTAAAGTAATAAATAAAATTAACTGTATGTTCTAGTATTAACGTTTATATTTATGTAATTTTAATAATAAACTTTTAGTAATTGATGAATTGTTCTAAGTTTCAATAAAAATTTTATACGTTTTATAATCGTATACTTTTTAGGAAATACGTTTAATACAACGGCGCAATAATCGTGGAATAATTTACAGTTTTTTGTTTACAACACTCAGTAAAATAAATTAATAAATATTAAAATTTTATTTAATTTTGCAATAAATATTTTAATTTGGGAAATATGTTTTACAAAATTTATATTGATATAAATAAAAATTTTAAAAGTAATTGAAGTCAAAAGTTTATTCATGTCTTTAGAAAATAATATTATGCCAGCAAAGAAATAAACTTGGATTACAAAGTAAAATTTTAATCATATTAACTGAATGTGAAATATAAAATGAATTTCATGTACTTAAATAATTAATTAATTTAAAATTTAAATATCGTGACTTTGTGGCCACTGACCTAGTTTTGTCTTTCCTCAGTGTTGACATAACTTATAAACAGAGCACCAAGTTCTATTAAAATCTAAAACAACCCCAAATATGGCAGTTAAATGAACGAAAAACATTAACAAAGAAATTAAAAATCTAAAAATAATGGTGGGTTTCTGGGTGTTGATATTTTAAAACTATATGGTTGTTACCCAGACAACCCCCATACAAATATCTTTCGCTTACCACTCGGCACCCGTTGCTAAGCAACGTTGGAAATGTGTTCGAGTGGGTGGATCGTCCGCAAAAAGTGAGCGTTATTGCTAATGCTATAATTGATCGAACGATCCATGGGTTCAACGAGCTGCCGATAGAAGGCCTGTGCTCGATTTCGATTTCTAGGTCCTTCATCTGTATGACCGATCTCTCCTTCTTCAAATAACTTCCTATTTACAAGAGTTTTACTAGGTCTGACCCCGGCGAATTAATTCACATAAGGCAACAACTTTATTGGCAATCACAATGACATTTACGACTTATCGCCTTTGCATTTTTCGTAACTCAACGTTCTGCTTTTCCTGGCCTATGCTTAATTACTTTAGCTACGGTTTCAGTTCTGGTCGACGACTCTTGGTAAGCTAGTTGAGCTGGTGTAAAAACGAGCGGGTAGGTCACCGCGTTGCCCTCCTGGCACGCCGATAACGCTACCTCGAGGCCACGTATTTGGACCTTCTGTGCTTGTGGTGAGCTGCTTCTCCTCAGCCCACCCTCGCTGTGCCGCCGTCATTTTCTGATAAATTTTCTTGGCCCTCCCTGGCTCAATCCAGGTGGCCTTAAGCTGTTGAATCTCTTGATTGAGTTGGTTTATTTGTAGTCTTAGATTTCTATTGGTCGTATAGACTTGGAGTAATTCTTGCCGAGGAATCTTGGTTGAATTCATATCTAAAACGAAATTATATTATTTATTCCAATTACGTATCCAGAGTGGGTGATTATTAGTCGTATCACGTTCGTATGCCAAGGTTTATCGACGAGGGGGTTCAGGACATCGGTTCGGTACCGATACAAGCGTCTAGCGTCTACTAAGAATCATGAATATCATCATGTTAATGGCGGTTCTCAGGACGTTCATTAACAAGTCAGTCGTACTAATGATAGGTCTATACTAAAATTACTTTTAGGAAATCACTAATTAAAGATTTATTAATTATACTGCATTAGATTATCCCAGTTAGCGTGGGCTAAACCGAGGACCTTCATTGCCGTGTCTCTGGTTTGGTCGATTCCGCGCGTAAGAATGATAATGACGTCTATCCGATCTTTCCTCCATTCATTTCCTAGAGTAAACATATTTTATTAATATATCACACATCATTTTATGCTACCATATTTATATAGTATAAAATATTTATTAATACATATTTACTAATACTAAACATTAATAATCAATTTCAATTTTATATTTATTTCTAATAAACTATTCGGTTGATATCACTAGATAAGAGAGTTACTTTCTAAGGAATCCAACCGGGACAATTATTTGAGTTATTGAATTACTGATTCTAAACGATATACTTTGGAATGACCTAAGGTCTGATCTCAGCATTTTCTTATAAAGTTATTATCATCGTCGGATGAGATCCTGAAGTTTATTTATTACTCTGTATCAGAAAATTTACTAATGATCATTATCTTATTAGTCCTTGCTCTATCAATATTATTACCATAAGGTAGACTAGTGAAATTTTAGTCCAGGAATGATCTCCTAATATACCATTCCCTATAATGTATTAAATACAATTGAAATGGGCATTAAGTGAGGCCTTAAATAATCAATCAAAACTAACCTGTAATCAATGCACGAGTCCGTTGTTATTTAAGTAAGCATTAAATCGGAATCAAGGATGTTAATCAGAACTCTACGATATAACTCGAGAGGATCATCTCCTGCATAACCACAATATACGCGAGTTTTGACATTGAACATATTAGCGATTCGACAATAAATTTCACCCGCAATTTTTATTTAAGTTAATTTAATTTAACAGTATAAACTATTTTGGAGTTACAATATCATTTTTATATGACTAGATTTTTAACTGTTTCTAATGAAAATTTACCTAAGGGAAGCAGTAAAAAATAGTTCCCTTTTAGAAATAAACAACACTTCTAATGAATAATTTTATTCTTCTTATAAAATACCTGTAATATTTCTAAAGAAAAGAAAATATTTTTGACAAGTTTTAAACGACAATGAGTTAAAATTTATTTTACTTTTCATATCACTTGGAATCCTGATTTAAGAATATCTACATATACTTTACATAAATCAAACACATGCGTACTTGGTAAAACTACTTTAACGAGGATGCAACTAAATGTTTAAATAGGTTCTATTAAAGGTCGATTGGTCTCGGATCATAGCTGTTATTATAGATTTTCATGGAGTTCATGGTAACTGTTAATCCTCTCTGCCTTCCTTCATTGATGCTAACATTGACGAACTGAGCAAAACAAATCAACCCATTTGATTAAAACAACACCTTAGGTGAAATCCTCCTGACTATTTCAGTGAGTTGGCTTATTTTCGGCGTTCGATTTAATGTTCGTTTATTTTAATTGGATAATCTTCAAGAGCAATGCTTATATTAATCAAATTTAGTATGATTGGGTTTATCGTGACCTCGTTCGTAGCGTGAGCGGTTAATGGTATGTGGTTGGCTGGGTAGTACGTCTGAGTCTCGGGATTATAAGGGTTAAAATGAATCAATTTACTATGATAAATTTACCTGTTGCATGGTCCCTCTTTCCATTCTGTGATTCTTTGGGAGATGTATTGTCTCGTGATGAATATCGTGCCATCGGAAGTTTTAGGTGATTGAAGTGATATGAAGTGATTGTATCGCGTATTTATTTTCGGGCGAGTGTGTATGCAACTACTGTTTGCATTTGCTAATTCTTGGTCGGTGTTACTCGTTAGTGTGCCTATTGTATGGTCGTAGGAGAGTTGCCTGGGTATTTTGGTTCGCATGCAATCGATATTCGTTAAATATCAAATCGCGATTTCCTCTCTTTGTGCGGTAATTCATTATATTTAATTTTAGTGATTTCGATCTGTGAAATTCCGGCACTCAGATTTATTAACTGTGTGTCAGGCAATTGACCTTAAAATTGTCAAATTTTCTAATAGATAAAAGTCGACAACATTCGCAAGGCGATTACATTATCTAGAATTAGTACTATTGGGATATCGATTTTCTACTTCGAGCGATGGTAGATTTTTGATATTTTAATTATTTGATTTAATTTTCCCTCCTTAGTTTGAGAACAAGAAAAATTATAACTTCATTTATCTCAAGTTAATGTCTCTTCAAGGTGACTACGATGATATGCGGTTGGATCATTCCCTTTTCGATCTAAAGGGTTCGGATAAAATGACAGTAATGAGATGATTCGATTCCAGTAGTAATTGGAGCTAAGATCGCATTACAACCTGCTGATTTTATTCAATAGTTTCCATGTTGAAAAAGAATTTGAAATCTCAATATGGCCCTATATCATTCTTGTGAAACTATTTGTTACTATGCTGCTCGAGAACGACGACCGATTTTCCCTAGTGGGTTGATCTACTAACTCAGTCGTTTTGGCTTCCTATGGACTCTGAGGATTACTGTATGTCGGTTTATTGCGAATAAATCTTTGATGTTAGTTTGTTATTAAAGTCGACTTTCAGCTGTTTATTATGAAATCCAAAAATACATGTGACTTTTGTTTTAGCTTTTGTTTAAAGTTTAGCATGACTAAGTTTTGGTCGGAAACGATCGCAGTTTGAATTATAAGTTAATTTATAGTTTAATTTTCAGTGTAATGATATAGGTTACTCACTCAATGGCTAGTCTTGGCTATGGCAGTTAGGATAATTATTTGAATTTTTGTGGTGATTCAAGTTAAAATCTTAGGGCTTTTATTTAATTATTCGGTTTATTTTTAATTTTAACAAATCACATCAGAAATCCTTTAAAACTTTTACAGCGTTCATATAATTTATTTACGTCAGACTAGAATTTTCGAACTTTTAGAAGTCATAGCAACGATTTTATTAATTTTCTCTTATTTCCCCTGTACCCTGTCCTTAGCTGATCCTAGGCGCAGTTGTGTTCATATTACAAATTACGAGTGCTCACTGGACTACTCGGTGTTTTGATTTTGAGCCGTGTGTAAGATAAATTAGGTCGAGTTTATGAGAAATGAGTGCCGACGAAACAGCCAAAAGACTATTTCCCCTTCACCCTTTTCCCCTATACGGAATGATATTGATGTTTCAGCTCCTGCGTTCTCACGCCGGAGCCTTCACGGGCACGAATTATTGGCGATTATACACGCACTTACACAATTCGAATTGTATGTTTGATTTTAATAACTTGTAATATGTTTCGGCTGTGGGCCGGAAAAATTTCGACAGAAAAGTCTATTCTTTTAAATACATATATATTTTTGCCATATACTTTGCATCATAGTTGCCATTAACAATATTCATACAACATATATCATAACTTTCTCTCCCCACGCCGACACCCAAGCAGAGCTCTTTCGAGGTTGCAAGGATGCGACGTAGAGAGAGTTTTCGAACATTCTATCACTCACATCAAAGTTGCTAGACTGATTAAGACTGATTAGACGATGGATTTGATCCAAAAATCCGATTAGAATTAGATTAAAATTATGTGAAAATGAATCGGTATATATACCTATTGCACGACCCTAACCTTGCGTGTTATTTTTGATTTAGAAAAACAAAATTTGACCATCTGATTTTCTAGTATATTCTAATCTTAATTTTATTATTTTGTAATTTAATTTGACAATTTTTCTTTTGAATTTTTTTAATTGGATTGTTTCCAATTGAAATCATTTGATTTTTATTCCATTTTCATGAAATTTCGCATTTTTTGGTAAATTGTCAAATTTCGGTCAAATTGTTAGGTTTTCGTGTTATTTTTATGCCTATTTCTTATCATTTTAATTTATTTTTGTGTTTTATAATTTTATATTTAATTGTTTTCTTTCTCGTATTTAAGCAAGGTTAGTTGATGTTTTAATAGGTTCGATTTTAAATCTGCATGTTGTATTTGCGTGTGTATTACCGATTCATTTAAACATTTTCAAGGCTGTCTGTTTTCTGGCCCAACAATATTCCTTTTCATGGTTTTAGTCGTTCGGATTAATCTTTTTCCGATGGCTATTCATTTTAACTATAGCAAGGATTTCGCAATTTTCCCCGCTACCCATTCCGTTTCTTTGTATTTATGATCTATTTGTGTTCATATTATATTTAATGAGTGCACACTGGACTACTCGGTGTTAGTAATTTTGAGCCGATTGTTGTTTAAAATTTTATGTCGATTTTATCGAAATTGAGTGCAAGAAAGTTGAGCCAAAGGACCCACCCTCGAGCTACCCCCTTTCGCTATTTAGTTCAATGATTTGATGTTCGAGCCCGTCGTTATTCACGGCGAGGTCTCTCACAGGCACGAGCTATTGGCGGAGAAACCGCACTTACACCGCTCGATAGAGATGTATGATTTTAATTACTTGCTGGTGTGTGGCTGTGTGCCGGAAAATAAATAAATATTACCATATCAATTGGGTAAAAGCATTTCACATAGTAATCGGAAGACCATTTGCATAAACATTGTTCACTCGCTTCATCACAAGTCATTTAATCAATAAATTCATATTCTCGAACTCATATAATTGCTCATAACTCATGCTCACTTCGATAGTTTTCGATAGTTCCTGCTAATAATAGTTCGAGACCGTCCCGGAAGCTTGTGATACAATACTGTTTTTTATGATAAAAAACGTAAGAGCTTTTTAAGATAAAACGTTATCCCTCACAAATGTTAAAATTCTGCAAAAATGAATTGGTATTTATACCTATTCTGTGACCCTAACCTTGCGTGTTAATTTTAGTGCGATAAAACAAAATTTGACCTTGAAATTATTTGTGCTATCTAACTTTAATTTTTACTATTTTCTTAATTTAGTTTGACAATTTATTTCTTAAATTTCTTATTAGATTTATTCAACCAAAAATATTTTATTTTAAATTATTTAATTCATTAATTTTTTACTTTTAACCGTTAACCTCATACTACTGTTTTGTCAGTCATCTTACGCCTAGCGGCCTAAGAGGCCGGCATCAATTTATAGGAAATTTAGAATAGTTAAATGCGTAAAACTATCAATTATGATATTTTAAATTAAAATTTAGATTTGTTACATATATTTTATTTATTTTTATTAAATAAAAGTGGGCTAATTAATAAATTAACAAAATAAACATGATACATTTTGATTACAAAATAAAACTTTTTACCATTCAAATAAAAAAATTAAGAGATTAAAAATTCAAAATAAAACTATGTATATTATTTTCAATCCTTTTTTATTGATTTAAACATTTATCACAAATCATTTTAGCATGATTATTACATGTATTTTGAGCGCAACGTATACAACACTAGAATATTCTTCTTTCCGTTTCACATAAATGGCATTGTTTACGACTTTTCTTTACTGATGAAGTTGAAGGTGCCGTAGAATTTTCGCGTTCCTTTCCAATTGAACAATTTATAAAACTAAAAAAATTGTCGATTGTTATATTTCTATTTGATCCGAAATATGGTATACATAATTTTTCGACAATCTTTTCGCCGAGATTGATCGCACGTTGCCTTCCTTCTTTTCCTAAATATGGAATCCCTCCTAATGGAAATCCTGTTTGTGAATCATTGATCCAAAATGTTTTGATTCCATATTTTTCTGGTTTTGATGGCATATATTGTTTGAATGGACACTTACCATCAAAACCAAACAATTGTTGATCCACAGTTAGATTACATGATGGCATGTAAAATTTTCCCAAATTAATATTTATTTGTTCCCACAAGTCTCTGATAGGTGCAAGTTTATCGTTGGCACGCCTTTCATGTCTCGAGTCTTTATCATCAAATCTAATAAACCAACAAATTTCGTGATATCAATTTTTGGACATGATCGCTCGAAAAATTGGAGGTCCAAATTTTTTACTCCATAATCGGTCAATACTTACATCTGACGATTTTAGATGACCAGCTGCCAACAACACCCTAATAAATGCACCCATCTCTATATTATCAACTGGTTTCCACTGTTTTTTATATTGATTTTTTGCGTGCACTCTGATAGCCTCCTTATTAGTCATTTCTGTTATTACTGACAATAAATTATCTGGGAAAATTAAATGAAAGGCGTTCACTGGATCCTCAATTGTAGTGCCTGGTGGTAAAATAACTTTGTTGGTTGAACCTCTAATAATATTATGTGCAGGAGTCCTTCCAGTAGTTTGAGGAAAACAATACCACACACTATGATCTTTTGCTGGTGGATGAGGGTTGTCATTACCAGGTGCAGCTGGTAATTCCTGACGTATTAGCAACTCTTCTTCGCTCTCAGCATCGCTGTGGTAAGAATTGACACTCACATGATCAGTATCTTCTGATTCGTCACTACTGTATTTATATTCTTCGTCCGAATTTTGGATTTCTGCTAGCAGACGAATTTCTTCATCATTCAAGAAGCGAGACATTTTTAGGGATATTTCTCTAAAGTTAATGAATAAATCAATAATGAAAATTAATAATAACATCAGTATAATAGAAGTTGATGATTTAATTATTATAATACATACCTGTATACAAAATAACGACAGTTAAATTTTTTAAAAACTTTCAATAACACTCTCAACGAAGGACAAACGACAACTAATTCTCGTTGGCCGCTGCGGCCGTTAGAGAGGGGATGGCGAAGTTTTTTTTATAAACAGGTGCAATTCGTAAAAAAAATTTTTTTAATATTTTTTTTCGAAAAATTTCACATCCTTTTATGGAACTAGAAGATTACCTAAGCCCATTTTAATGGTTGTTAATTCTAAGAAAAGATATAGCTAGGTAAAAGTGCACACGGCCACTGCGGCCGGTAGAGTGAGGTTTAGGGTTAAATAAATTGTCATTTTTTCGGTCAAATCTTTGTGTTATTCTGTTATTTTTTATGTTAATTTCGTACCGATCTTGGTGCTTTTTGTTATTATTTTAATTAATTTTTATGTTTTTGATTTTAATTATATCTTTCTCACATTTTAAGGTGGTTTATTTGATGTTTTATGGGTCTGATTTTAAATCTACATGTTGTATTTGCGTGCTATTTTCAATTCATTTAAACAAAATTCAGTCCTGGCACAACAATAAAATGCATAGGAACAAAATGTTGTTCCAAACTGTGACTTGAATTTATATATGTCTAGTTGTTCTTTCGTACCGATAATAAGTAATACATAAACAAATGCGAAAAATGAATTTGAAATATGATATAAACACATATGATATATAAAATTTAAAAAATCGGTTACAAATAAATTAAAGGAAAAGCACGGAATTTTAATATAAACATAAAAAGAAAATTCAAAAAGATAAAACAGATTTCAGATCCATCGTGGTAAAAGTAACATAGTAACTTTCAAAAAGGAGCTAAAAAATATAAAACAATCTCAAGAATAAAATAGAATCAAAATGAATAAAAAAACATTTAGTTTAAAAGGAAATTATGATGAGATAATTTTATGAAACTTATCACAGTGCCAAAGTAAAAACAAAATGGTCCGGCAAAGAATTTGCTGGGTACCTGATGGGAAGAAAGTTAATTATCCCATACATTTTTTAAGGGAGATCCTATAAGATATAATATAACGTTTAGGCATCAGTCACTGGTGATGTTGGAAGCGCGTTCTAGTATGCTGTCGTCAGTAAATGGTGGGCCAATTTGCTATTACTGCTAATCCCTTGAAGCATCATTTGGTTCAAAAGCTACTAACGAATATATTTAATGCTCTTTTCGTCTTCACGGACTGATCAAATATCTACGAATATAGTTAAACAACATCGGAAATCATTATGTTAGAATTCGGAAATCAATAATAAACAATTTAAATTTATCGAACAATGAATAACGTTCTGTTACTACCATAACATCAGCTCAGTGTCCTTCTTCAAATTCTACTACAATCGAGCAGGCTCAGTTTTTCGAAGTGATAACGCTCGTCGTGAGTACTTGATGGTTATGGAAATTTCCAGGCGCCAACACCTCAAAGGTATTCTTATATAATACGTATATTAGACACTCAACACGAATGACGTTGGAATTGTATCCTAGAATGCGGTAGCAGTAAAGGATGAGCTATATCACTATGTATGAGAATACTCTAGCATGCTACTGGGTTCAATAGCTACCTTAAAAGGTTTCGTGTTAATTTATGGTTGGGGTCCTTCAATTTATCAGATTAATGTTTGGAATAATATCGAAAAGAAAAGAAAAAGGCTCTATGTTTAATTTATAATATAATTTAAAGTTAACGAAAACCAAATTTCAATTTTAATTCACAATAAAATTTAAAATCATCTATGAGATGTATAATTAATATAAGTATTTCTAACCGCAAAAGATAGCCGATGTCACTTTTCACAGTTGGCCCAATAACTCAGTTTCCTTCAACCGCTTCTCTCCTTTTCACTCGGGCTTTTCCGGGTAGAGTTTATTTGTATATACATGGGGCTGCAATGTCAGAAGAAGATGTTGATTGTGGGTCATTTAGAGTGACCTCCAATTAGGGTAACATTTTGAAGGTATTGGAACGTTATTCAGTTGCTTTGTAACAACTTTGGCTCATAAATCTCTTTCTCCAGAAGCCGAAACTTTTATACTACTTCCAAATATTGAATCTTGAAAGTTCATTGAGCCAATTTTGTTGAGTAAATTTTTTGGAGTACCCGGGCACACCATGTCTCTTCCTGTCTACAACATCGCTGGATCAGGAATTTTGCTTTTTGGCTTTGCTATAGTGCTTCTGCGTTATAATACGATACCTCTGGTCTAGATGTTTCATAATCCGGTTGCTAGATTGACACTGTACAATTTGTTTTAAATAAAGTTATTCATTTTACAATAAATGAATAAATCTATCCCAATAATAGGATGATATAGTAGCAACGATAATATGATTAATAAATAATCAATTTATCCTCATCTTTTGTAACCTATATAGTAGCATTAGGGATAGACGTTTTAACCATTTCAAAAATTACAAAAAAACGTGAGAAAATCATGAAGGATTAAAATTTTTCATTATCAACTGTTAGCTGTAAGCGAATGAGAAAAAGGTCATATATTACCATAGAGCATCACTGCTGAAATGGTTCAAGCAAACTCGTTCGTCACAGCTTCCAGTTAGTGGACCACTGCTTGCAGAGGTACCTGAACGCACAGCATCAGAATGGAAGTGTTCAAATGACTTCCTTGAATGTTTCAAGAAGCGTCACAACATTGTGTTTAAGGTTACAGCATGAGAAGCCGCTAGTGTTGCAAGCATACTGTAGACGACTGGGTTGCGCGTTTGCCTCAAATTTTAAAAGGATACAGCCCTGATGATTTCTTTAATATGGATGAAACTGACATCTTCTACAAACTCCTGTCAGTCTGCTTTAAAGAACAAAAATACCATGGAGGAAAGCCAGCTAAAGATCGTCTGACTGCAGAAGTTTGTACTAACATGACCGGAACTGAAAAACTGCCATTGTTTGTCATCGGCAAATCAAGAAATCTACGTTGCTTCAAAAATGTGAAAAGTCTTCCCTTGGATTACAAAAGCAAACAGCAAGGCGTGGATGTCGGTACAAATGTTTGAAGAATGGATCATTGCTTTTGACAAAAAAATGAAGTAAAAAAAACAGAAAGATATTGATGTTTGTTGACAATTGCCCGGCACATGGTGATGTTAGAAACCTGACAGCAACAAGATTATGTTTTTTACCACTAAACACAATCAGTGTCCTACAGCCATGTGATCAAAGGATAAGAAACGGGTTCAAGCAACAGTATAAGGAACGTATTTTTCGTCATGTCCTGCATTCCATGGAACAAAAAAAGGAAACCAATACTGACGTTAAGATTGCTATAGATTTCATGCATGCTGCTTGGAATGCTGTCAGTGCAATGAGCATAGTTAATTGTTTCCGTAAAGCTGATTTTTACATGATATGAGAAGCAGAACAGAGCATGAAAATGACGCTATTGACAACATAACACTAGCAATGCTATACGCCGATGAATGGCATACGATTTCTGGTGAAGATGTCTCATTTACAGATTTCGTTCAAGCCGACTATGACCTTGTTGCTTAGAAATTCAGACAGTTGAGGAAATTGCAGCCAGTTGTTCTACAGACCAGCCAGATGCCGGTACATCAGACGACGATGAAAAAGATGAGGTCTGCAGCAATATCTTGGTCAACAAAGCTGCTAATAATTGCAGTCCCACGTCACTTGGGCAATGCATTGCAAAATTTTGGACTGTTCGGCCTTAAATTGAAAGTATGTCAGACGTGACTGACGGTGTATTTTATGATGTTGCCCGTGTGAATGACTTCTTACTCAATAGGCCAGTGGCTGTATTACAGCCAAAGATAACAAACTATTTTACTGTCGCCTAACTGAGTTTATGCATGCTATACCTCTCCCTACATTTCGTGACTTCGTTTGAGAGTCAGTTAGAGTAGACCATGCAATTTTATCATGTACTGTATTAATGTAGATGTTAAGTTTGCTTAATAAAGTTAGTGTTCTACTCAGCATTCTTCAATTGCCTGTGGCTTGTGTATTTCATGACAAAAATACAATAGTTTTGCTGAATGCATGCGCAATACCGCACACATCACCACCAATATACAAATACATAATTCTACAATAAAGTTTGGCTTCTCAGGTTGTATTTTCATTTTCAAGGATTCATATCTAGCAAGATTACCTTTGTCAACAATATCAAATACTACAAATAAGCGAAAGAGACATTTTATATCAACCATAAAGATTTTATTTTTCATTCAGTCTGTGATAATAATTGTGATAATCAATTCGTTCTTTAGAATCAAGTACAAAAGACCAAGTGTAATCTATAACAACTAAAAGTGAACGACCTTATAAGTGGTTAGTTATTTCATTCTGACATTTAACAGCAAGAGTTTGATGAACTTTACACTTATACAGAACAATTAGTAAAATCTAATTCTTACATTGATAGCGTCTGCATATTCTATCCTTAAGTTTTCTGTATGGTTTTGCATGAATAGATAGAGCGTTTGTTCTTGCACGATGAATAAATCTCCAAGAGCTTTCAGCCATGTATCTTAGGTTTATTAATTCAGTGCAAAGATAAACACTATGAGACAGAAATATAAGAAAACCAACTGATGTTGATCTTTGTACTTCAGAAAGGTTTTCAGAATTTAAGTATAAGAGAAATATGAAGTAAGGATTGATTTATCGACTATGGACTTTATTTTCTACTTGTGCTAATTCAATGAAAGTGTTGATAAATTGATTGAGTTATTGATTAAGAATGGATATTTGAAATAATTCTTATTAATGATTTTAAAATTGACTTTAGACAAATTGATTAATAATCCCAATGATACAAATGTTAATAAGTAAGAGGAAAATGGTCTTGTACGACAACTTTAAATGTCTTTACGTCGCCACACTCAATGAATTATTTGCATGCTTCAATTAAATGAGCATCATTTTCGAGCTGTTCCAAGTAAATAAAACAGCGATTTATGCCAAGATCAAATTTCAAATCGCTAATGTGATTCGTTTAAGTTTTGAAAATTCTGATCCTTCTGAGCTCAATTATCTTTCAACTGCTTCTCCTGGTAATGCTAGCCAAGATGGCTAACGTGTGTGAATCGTATTTTTCAATGCTACATTGGTACAAAATCATCTAGCTCAAGGGTCAGTAACCCGCGACTCGCGAGCCACATGGAGCTCTTTGGATGTGTAAAGGTAGGTAACATAATAAATATTATACTTTTAAAATACATACTATACATATTTTTTTTCCAAAATAAACCTAACTACTTTTTTGAAGTCAATAATAATTGTCAAAAACGAAACTAAGTATTACTGTTGGATATTACAGCGAAAGTGTTTTGATTCAAGTTGTTGAGGATACCTAAATAATAGAATAAAATAATTAATAAACATGTAAATGATTGGGGGAAACAATGATAAGTGATTAAGATGTAGTTCTGGAGTTTAATAAAAATGGAATGAAAAAGAAATGTCGAATAACGAGAAGGGAATAAGAGAAAATCAATAAAAACAGACAATTGAATAAAAGAAGGTCATTTGTAATTAACGAGTGCAAATTTAGGAAAACAAAAACAAAAGCAAAATTTGCACGTTATCTCGAAAGCCTTTCAAGATAAGGAAAGGAATGTTGTTTGGGAATCTGGGATAGGCATCTCTAAAAAATTATTCATCTGGACAGCTGTCAGTGATTATAGAGGCGCAAATGGAATTAGCGGTAAAAGATATTGGAAATTCTATTTGATATCAGTAAGTATTATTGGGAAGTTTAAAAGGGAAGCGCAACTGGAATCAGAGAGAGAAAAATTGGATTAAGAATTGAAAGGAGAAAATTATTGAAAGAGCAGTTGGAATCAAGGATAAAAGAAATTTGAAGCAGAAAATAGGTGATACGAAAAAGAAATAAAGTGAAATCAAAGCAATCAAAGTTATTGAATAAATTCGAGTCAAAGCAAAGCAACTAAATCAGATTTATCAATCTCAGAAACCCGTCAAGTAATTGTGAAATCCAATTGATCTGAAAAGTGCTATTCTTCCCGAAGCGTCGTAATAAGCACCAAGTTGTGACTGTAATAGATAATTCTTTATGTCATTTTAAAGTAGAGTTAAAGTGTGTTAATCAATAAAGTTTATATCGTTTGGAGTTCATTACTGTTGTTTAAAAGCACTCTTGGAGTCAGATTGACAATACATTCTATTTAAATTCAACGACAAACCCCAACAAAGTATATTTTCAATAGATTACCTATTTTATAGCTTTTATTATTTAAAAATTAGCGTTAAAATAATAATTATAAATAATTAGGGCAAAGGAATTCTCGGCTTAAAGGTTGATGAAATTTGACGAATTTCACATCTAGCCACAACTACTTTCTGCGATGTATCTCGCCTCATGTTAATGGTTTCATTTGATATTCCAACACAAGAACATTTTACTGATGACAGATGTAGGTGTTTCTCTGTAGATACTGATGGACCACCTGACGTATTGAATAGTTACATAATTATTGAATTCGTTGTACGATGTAGAAGAAATTCTTGGTACCGTCTTCCAAATATGGATGAGCTTTAATTTGAAACTAAGACGGAGTATATGCGTTCAGAATGTAGAAGACAACAAATATCGAACACCTAGAATCTAGCTATAGATTTTATATCATTTAAATTATTAATAATTACTAATAATAAAAAATACTTACCAAAAAAGGAAATAATTACTAAAAATAAAATATAATTATACTAAAAATAAGAAATGGTTAAAAATAGTATTTTAAGATTACTATTAATATAAATGCAACATTTAAAGGCAATATTTAATTACTATAAATAATTATAAATAAATTATATCTAGTATAAATAGAAATTTTTTTTATTAATTTCGACGACAATAATCTTAAATGAAATTTTTGAGCAGAAATTGTGGTTTAAAAGGTTAACCGTTTTACAATAACTTGAGTAGTATTTTGCGTGGCCAAACGAATAAAACTTTATAGAAAAAGCTTGATACTGTGAGTAGGACTCAGTGATACGTAAAGAGATTGATTCAGAAAGAACAACAGAATAGAAATTTAAAGATGAAAATAGATTTATCAGAAAGAAGTTATTCAGTAAAGTGCTAATTAGGCACTAACTGCTTTAGTTAATCTACCTAAGTAAGTAACAAATGAAAATTTATATCAAATTAATTTAAATATTTGAAATTTACAACCGCCCGCAAGTATCGACTTATTCTACTTGATCGGAGTTAAAATCTGAAAGTGAAATTAACTAAGAAACGTTAGAATAAATCTGGTTCTAAGCGATCGTGTAAAATTAGGAATATCCAACCAATCTTGTTCCTATCTTGTTTGATCAGCGCTGTGAGTACCTAGTAGCATCAGCGTTTGACATCATATTTCTGACTACGGTTTGTAACAACCGCTATTCTGTCTTATATAGATTTGTGCGGCATCTTTGGGATCACATTGTAATTTGTGAATAAAATAAATACACTTAATTCTGTTTTTACACGAATTGTTTCTACACGAATTTGATTTAACACGAATTAAAAAGAATTGTCATTTCTCTTTTTAACACGAATTGCTTTGTTTTAACACGATTTTCAAAATTCTATGAATTTCTTTTTGATGTTCTATTAATTTCTTTTATTTTCATTTTTCACAAATTATGTATACATATATTTTAACTTCGCATTATATTCTTCAGAATTCAGCTATATTATGTCGATTATATGCGTATGTTTTCTCTTTGAGTGGGATAATTCGAATGATAGCAGTGATATTGGAGTCTTACGCAAACTTATACGTGTATCAGAAAATGACAATTGTTGGGCTATAAGCCATAATTTAAACAAAAAGGATAAAATTTAAATATCAAAGGGTAAAAAGAGAAACAATCAAAGAGAAGGGTTAAATTTAAAAAAAATAATAATAAATGAAAATTTACGAAATATTGAGAAAATAATATCAAAAAATAGAGAAAAATCTGGAGGAAAATAAAATATTTAAAATAAAATAAAACCAATAAAACCCCCCGAAAAATGGCCGAAAAAGGCTCAAAATTCTCTGATTGGTCGCACCCAGACATGAAAACACTATATATACGGCAGTCATTTTCATAATTTCTAACAGACTTTTAGACAGTCAGACAGTCGGACAAAATGTTTTAGACAAAATTCTTAGAGACGATTGTTTACAAAATTTTTATGCCAACTTATGACAATTTTTCAAATCTGGTTGCATGATTGTGAATTGTAAGTATTGCTATTTTGTATAAATATATATTTCGAAGTTAAAGTTTTGTTATTTTAATTTTATTCTGGATGGTCGTGGAATCTTTTGGTGCCACTGACAAGTCCCCTTAAAATCTTATTTATAATAAGTATTGCAATAGCTATCGGGAAGGCAGGTCGGTGATCCGGCTGACGGATTTAGTCCCGTTAGTTGAGATCGCGATCGAGCTTTCCTGAAATCTCGGTCTGTCCGCGACGAGGTCTGGTCGAAAGACACAGGACTCTTCCCGTAGGGCACCGTTAAGCAACTTGCAACGGCTGATGGAAACGTCGGTCGAGGCGAGCAGAAAATTTAAACTCATGGGAAGTGCGACCTTAGTTAAAGGGGAATAAAGTTTTGTATAGCAAATTTAAAATATTGTCGGAAAATTAATCGGAAAATCAAGTAGAAAAGGATGAGATAGTGTAGGAACATAAAGTTGAAAGCATTTTCCAATAGTTGAATGATATAATGTGGCAGAAGAGAGTAGTGTTTATTAAAGTGACCGCAGAGGGTTGTAACTACTTAAAATCATGGGAAATGTACCGGGAGTTAAGGAACTGTTAATCAAATTTTTAATATAGGGAAAGATAAAGGGTAAACTAGGACGAAAATATAGTCGATACAGCGATTAAACAAATAAAATAGGAAATTTACCAAAAAATAAGGGAGGAACGCTGCTCAAATTTTTGAAGGATACCTTTATAAATAATGGGTAAAGATGACAAATAAGTATGGAAATTGTAGGAATAGACGAGTAAGGACCAGGATATAGAAAAAGAAAGACGTAAGACCTTCCATCGGCAGTCAAGAACCCGAAAGTGAAAGTATCATGAGTAGTAGTTCTAGAAATGGAGCTCACCAGCTCATGAATTTTCAACCCCTGTGTACAGTACCAACATGGCAATCACCATGGGTACATAGAAGGGATAGAATAATAATTTTTATGGCGTTTAGGTGGGAGTTACACAAAACCCTAGAAAAAATAAATAAAAATCAACCCTATTCGCCAACACAATAAATAAAAATTTGTTATGTTTATATTATTTTTACTTTTATTATATTAATGAATTTCTGATATTATTTTTTTTACAAATCATAATTAATTTTTTATATAATATATTTAATGAATTAAGATGTGTAAGCACGAAAAATAAATTCTTTTGTGAACTCTAACAAGGATTTTTTTTTATTTATTATTATACTTTTGTTGCTGTTTTAGATATGGAACCAATCTACTATTTTTCCATTCAGCCAGATCTTTTTTTAATCTATCGTGTAAAAACAGAATTAGGTGTATATTTTATATATTAAAGTCGTTTTGTCTTTTAACTAAATCATATCAATTATTTATTTTTAACTACACACTAGAGAGAGTTTATCTTTGGAATCAGATAAATCTAATATCAAACCCACCAGCTCGATCCTAATATTTCGGTGAGCTCGACGTAATCTAAATCAACGGATAACAAATAAAGTTCTCAAAATAGTTTTGAAACCAAATCAAAGACGAAATTAAATCAACATATGGCTGAGGAAAATGTGAATCCATTTGTGAGGTATCCCGCTCTGTCTGTTAAGAAATTTAGCGGGGATCCTGGAGAGTTCCCTGAATTTATATCTTAGTATTATCAAACGTGCAAGGCATACGGGTATCCAGATAATGTAATGATACAGAAATTGCAAATCTATTTGAAATGGTTGACGAGAGAAAAATATAACGATGTAATGGCATTGCCGGCAGAAACTCTACCAAAAGATTGGGCAGGGCTAAAAGAGGCTCTCACAGCTAGAATATTGCATGGAGATACAGGTGGATTATTTAGACTACAGTTCTATAATAGAAAATAAAATCCAAATGAGCATGTTGGAGATTTCTCGTATTAATTGTCATTGCTCGCGCAGAGAGCATTTGGTTTGAAATCGACATGGACAAAGCCAACATTGTTATTAGTTAAGGATCAGTTTTGGACAGGACTTACACCTGCAATGAGAAATGCATTAATATTACACGTTAGAGATTAAGATGATGAACTAACCAGAAAAGCTGTCATTATTGAAAGCACTTAGATAAGGCGACTATGTTTATGGTTAACACTGAAAACCCTACAGTAGAATGTTATAATTGTCATAAAAAGGTATATTTAACCAGACATTGTATTAATAGAAAACAATCGAGTAACGTGAGAACAATTCAATGTACTAAATGTGGTAGGAATAACCACACAGCAGACAAATGTAGAGCCACAAATTTACAATACGATAAATGTCATCGAAAAGGTCATGTCGAGTCAGTTTGTAGGGCAGTGACCCAGCAGTCAAATAATAATAATTATATTTTGGTCAAACGAAATGATATAAATTCCAGTGGTAAAGTAAAGGTCACGAATGTAATAAATTTGGAAACATGTTGAGGTCATGTCCTCAGAACGAGATAACGAGTAGAAACAATAATAATAAAAGCAACAAGAGTACGAATAATGGAAATAATAATAATAAAATGGCATTTATCGTCAACCAGGATCATGGAATGACATATTTTCAGCAACTGGAAATGGAAATCTTGGAGGAGAAAAATAGACTGACACGGTAGCGGAGCAAACTGTTTCAGTTTATGTGGTAAACAGAAACTCACACTCTTGTGACGAGGAGCACAGTGTACTACCTACAGATCCAGACAGAGAGGAGTGTGAAAAGATAAAAATAGTCCATTCCGAGATGGGACCCATTGAGGCATACCAGAATCAGTCCAAGGAGGCTGAGATCAACGAAGGGACAGATATTCTAACCAATTTTTTGAGGCTGGTAGATACCAAGTATGAATATCAACTGAAACTAACTCATCAAATGAAGGATTTGTCAACAAGATTTACAGAGTATTGAGCTTGTTACCACAAGTATAGGATGATCAGAGACATCATCAGCATGTCTACAAATCCTAAGAAAGTTAGGATCAGTAATGACACAGGCTGAAATCCCACAGATGCTCAGTTAAACATAAAATTCACACAGGAGCAGGAATTCAACCTCGATATCAATGCAAGGAGTCGAGTGGATAAATTGTTAGAGACAATCAAGAGTATAAAACTCTAGAAATATGAACTATATCTTTGTGGAACAAAGTTAAAGGAAAATGAAACTCTACTCCAAAATGGTATATTGCCGGGGAGAGTAACAAAGCTCACAGCGAAAAGGGCACAAGTTCTGGTTTCAGTAATAGACATGGATAGCGTGTTTTTGATCACGCAGATGGAGATTGAAAACTTAGAGCTATCTCACAACCTGCAGAAAACTCACAGAGATGGAGAAAAAATCAAGGAGATGTTAGACTGGATGTTGAGCCACCAAATTCCAGAAGAAACTTTAGAAACGATAATACCGCTTGCTTTACCAGTAGTTAGAGAGTCGAGCCCTTATCAAACAGAGATTAAGGAGCTATTGAGAAAAAATGGACAAGCAATCAGGCATTTGCCAAGCAGACAAGGAGCGGTGTATGTAAATGTGCAGCATATTGGCAAAGATCCAATATTTCTGCCTTATCATTACTTTAGTAAGGTGATAGTGTTGATAAAAGATATTACAGCTATGAGATTAGCAACAGATGTATTTTTAATCACCATCCATGGAGAAGTGGTAGATGACGATGAATATTTGGTGGATGTTGGGTGCTTATCGTTTAAAATTACATCGGTAACGATCATTCCTGTGGCACCACCGGAAACACAATGCTCACTATTGAGATTACGAGATGAAGTAGAGAATGCACAGTGTCACGAAATACTAATTCCACCTGCTGACGTGGATATAGACGGCGAAGATTATTTCATCGAGTATGTTAGATTAAACCTCAAGGAGACAAATATTAGGGTTACAACTCACACGCGGTTGAGAGTGAGAAGCCGGTCATTTCACAGTAAAGACAAAGAAAGATGGTTGTGGTCGCCCTAAAAAGGATCAATCCAATCGAATTTCCTTGAAAGTATCATGAAAATCTGAATATTACCTATAAAATTCACTTTTCTTTAATTTATTATAAAACTGTGATCTTTAATTAAGAAGCAAGATATTAGGTTTGCTTCTTGAATTTGTTTTATGAGATGTGTTTTCGCGGCAGCAAAACAACCATGACTCAGATAAGTATTTGCTCAACACGCTTTTGAATTTAATAATCCAGCGCAAAGATAAACAGTATGAAACAGAGATTTATAGAAAACCAACTAATAATGGCCATCATAGTTCTCCTGAAAGTTTTTGTAAATCTAAGTATAAGAGAAATAGAGTGAAAGGATTAATTTATCGTTCACGATCTTTTTATTCTACTTTTGAAAATTCAATTGTGTTTATAAATTGATTGAGTTGTTGATGAAGTAGAAAGTGCTAAAGCGTTTTAATTGTTTTGAATGCTTTTAAGTCGTGGGTTGACAAATTTGGGATTTTATATCCTGTATAGATTATTTTTCTATGCAAATAGGTGTATCATATTATTATATTTCTTTTAAAATAAGTCATAGACAAAAGTTTCAAGAATATCAAGAATAGATGAAAATAATAGCAGACAATTAATTTTAAATGTTTTATAAAAATTTCAATCTTTATACTTTAAATTCATTTTATTTACATATAATTTTAACCAATCACAAATTTTTTAAATTAAAAACAATTAATTTTTTACTTTTATTTAAATTTAAATTTAAGTATTTTAGTTAAAAATATTAAAAACATAAATATGAAATATATTTCGTTGAATGAGAAATTGGAAGCTGTTAGGTTATTTGAGTATAAAGTTCCGATAAAAGAGATAGCAGAAAAATATGAAGTTTCGATTGATATAATCTGCGAATGGGTGCAAACAAAGCCAGAAATTGAGAAAGAAATAAAAGAATTGCAGAATAAAGCAAATCCTACAAAAAAATCCCCAAATTCAAAAGTGAAACAATTGAATCCTGAACCAATTTCAGCACATATAAAGGCGGATTACAAGATTAATGGAAGCTTCATACTCAATGCGTATCCAAACAAAATCAAAGATAATTCTAAAACGCCGACAAAAAAAAATAAAACAATTAAAAATATTATAAATAAAAAAATTTCAAAATTTCCAAATTTTTCCAAAGAATCAATTGTAAAACTTAATGCGAATAATGAAAATATTACAACAGTAAAACATTATTCAAATAAATTAGATCCAAATGTGGAATATTATACATTTTATGAAGATTTCCTGATAAAACAATATAAACATGTTAGCGCAATTTATTTTAGTTATATCAACAAAGCTGAGGAGCTTATGAAAGTCAAAGAATCATTTGTTGACGAAGAAAGTACGGAGTTTTTGGAACATTTGGAAGTTATAGAGAAACATGCAGAAGTATTAGAAAGTGATTATATGAAATTAATCATAAACAAGTATAATAAATTGGAAGTTTTGGTAGGAAATATGTGCAAATAACTATTAAATATTTTGTTTTAATTGAAATTTATTAACATACATTTATATTATATTTATTAATTTGAAAAACAAAATCGGAACAAAAATTCTGAAAATAAATTTTTATTTTGATTAATAAATATTACTCAGTGTTATCTTAGATTATTTTTGATTGTTTTTCACTTAATGAAACTTCAACACCTCCCTTTCCATGTTTGCCTTATGACAAATTTGAATATTTCGCTAAATTATTTATTTTCTTCATAAATAAATATTTTCTAAATAAATCAAAATCATTCAGAATTAATTTTGCGCTATAAGAAAATGGTGATAATTATATAATGTTAAGAAAATTTACAAAAATATAGGTTTTAGAGTGAACCATCTCTTTCAAAGGCATTCTTATTTCTTCAAAACTCTGAAACAATTAAATATTGAAGTCTTATTTTGTTTGTAAACAACCTTTTTATCTCTCTTCGCAAAAGGCGGTTGAATTCATGATACAACCTAAGTATCAGTTATCATTATGAGTAAGCAAGTTCCAAAGCCTCCAAAATTCTATTTAAATGGCTTATCAACCTCCACTACTCTCCACTACATCCACTACTATGCATTACATCCTTTACTCCACAATCTGTTTACGAAGTTATCATTGGTTGAAACAATTGACTTATGTTGCGTGTTGCGGAATGAAAACATATTGGCACATACATTTAAGAGAAGTACCATCATCTGTGTACTCAAATTCTTGAACATTGTCGACTGAAGAGTTGACCAGGTGTTATTTAATCAGACCTTTAAGTACATTATATAAGACGCTGGATTTTTTAAAGGATTTTTTAATTGGTTAAAATTTTTAAGTAAAATTTTATATTTAAACATAAATTATTAATACATTTGTTTTTAATTTCTTATGATTTTTATTTGAATTTTAGAGATTTTGGAATTATTGAAAAAAAAGGTAAGTCATATATAACAAAAATTTTCAGTTTACTCAAAATCTCTTCGTTCTTTAAACATTTTAGGAAAAATCTCTTGATGTGATGGTAATAATTTATGGTAATAGCGTATAAGTTTAGAAGATCAAGGATTCTGTCCGAATTTCTTGCTAAATCACAAGGTCTAAAGATATCAAATCTTTGCTCACATATCTTGAAATTGTTTAGGTTGATAATTCAATATACTGAATTGTTTTCAAATATCGTTTCATTTAGTGTAAAGTCAACGTGCTCCGTTTCTCGTTTGGGTTTTATTCATAAAAATCAGTCCATCTTTCATAACTTCAAAAATTCTTCTTTTATCGCATTTGATATTCTGTGATGATTTTTATAACTTAATTAAATTTTAAATATAAACTTACATATTTCGATGACTTTCTGTGTGCTAGATAATTTATGTTGTGGAAGCATCAGTAGATATTCTGTAATAAATTTTATAAAAATTCGAACAATTCGAACAATTTTGTGTCCAAGATCTTATTAATTGTCTAATTAGTATTTTTATTATAGAAATTTTGTAAATCAAGATTGTGTGTAGGTATTTTTTTCTTATGAAATTTCTTTGCCCTTCTATAATATAAGATCCAACCTAATGTCCCAGGTCTTATCAATATACGATTTTGGCTATGACACACACACATTTATTATTGGTTAGATTTTTGATTGAATATGTCAGATTGATCACGCTGTTTATTTAGGTCAAATTTAATACCACTTGGTGTATAAGGTCATTCGATTCAAAATAATTTGCGAAATGCTGTGAGTTCAAATATTTTGAATGTTTAGGAATACTTTGGTTGGTAAATTTGAGTTTTGCGATTGATTGTTTTGCAGTTTTCGTCTGTATTTATTAAAAATGTTTTTTAATATTTAAATTTTAAAAATCAATTTTTTAAATATTGATTTTTACTTTTATCAAAAAATAAGAATTATGGTAAGTTTTGGTGATATAATTATTAACAATACCCAAACTGTTATATTTAATTTCATGAATTAAGAATATAATTAAGATATAACTAATGAACATAATCAATTCATTAATTATATCACATCCCTCGCTAGCAACTGAACAACACATCGGTTTCTGATTTCTCGTTGTCCGTAATGGATACCTAATAAGTTTTTATTCCTTTCGGGCTTGTCTTGACCAAATATTTGTGTTGATTGACTTTATTCTACTAGAATCTACTTTTACTACTTTTATTTGATTGTAGTTTCTCCTTATTCTCTTTTTAACTTTGTCACTATATAATACATAGGTTTTTTTGTCCATTATTGCTTCTATTATAAATAGTCCTATATACTTCTTCTCAAAATTGCTTCTGTCTACATTCTTTATCATTATTTTATCGCCTACAATCAATTCTTTGTGCCATCGATTCCGATTATATCTACAGGCAATATACTCCCTTTTTCTATCCATATTTTCTCTTACTTTCTCGTGAATACCCGATAAATTTAGTTGCAGCTGCTGGACGTTATCGTCATAGTCCTGACCATGTCTTGTATTAACCTTTATTGCTGATATAAGCAATATTGCTTGGAATAGTTTTGGATATGAATGACAATCTAATCCATTGAAACTATATACAGTTATCTGGTGCATTAATAATGATTCCATACTTCTTCATACTTCTTATTCTGATATAAGCATGTGGAAAGATATTTGGCGTAATGTCAAATACATGACTTGTTAAAATCGTCTCAACTATTACGTTTTGCAGGATTTTCCGTATACATTCCATAGAACCTCCATTAGCACATGACACTCTTGTTTTCGAAACATAGACTTTAATGGTTGGGTTCGCATTTATAAGTTTATTTGCAAACTCATGCCTAATAACAATTAGATCTGCACCGTATCAAACATAACTTTAACCATCTGATTTCCAACGAAACATTCAGTTATTGGTTTATTTCGTGCATTGTCTGATCTGCTGTAAGAAATAACTGTGGACTTGTATTTTTTAATTGCCTTTTTGGTATTTTCCCTTGACCGTTTATATAATTCGCGTATTTCCCAACTAAATTTTCCTCTAGCTCTTTTATCAAATTAGCAGACTTCCCTTTAGTTCACTTTACTTTTGTTATATTATTTATTTGTTTGTATCCTTCAGAATCAGTCTTAGATCCTCTTGTTAAAAATTCATCCTCCTCTCCATCGTTTTCTTGACAATATTTGAATGTTTTCCTCTTGCCACAATATCGAGCCAAATTACCGCCTCCTCATTCTTAACATTTAATCGCATTCATTATATTTGTATCTGTTCTCAATTCGATGCTACATGACCGTTTTTACCACACTTATAGCATGTCCTTGCATCCATGTTTAAATAAATTTTATTTCATAAAAACAGACTTCGAAGAGTCTGTGTGTCCTTTTAAGGGGACTAGCCCGACCATTAAGTAGGTCAGACTAAATCAGGAGTTTTTGTTTTGTTTAATTTCTGTATCTTCTGTCCAATTGAAATAATCGGGCAAGCACTGCATCTTCATCCATCTCTTATCCCGTCTTCAGCTAAGGTCCAGCTCCATTCTCTTTCTCATTATTGGTGGTATTGGTAGTAAATTGTCATTTGCTAGATCGGGCATCAGCTAATAATTTCCATCGGGGGTTCTCCAATTACATAGTTATCTTAATTTAGTATTTTGTTCCTTTCAGCTAAGGTCCAGCTCCATTCTCTATTTCATTATTGGTGGTATTGGCAGTTTAGTCATCTGTTAGGTCGGGCATCAGCTTAATAATTTCCATCGGAGTTCTCCAATCACACAGTTTTTCTTAATTTAGTATTTTGTTCCTTTCTAGAAATATTTTAGCAACCCAACCAATGAGGAAATCATGGTGAGCAGTACATTACAAAATAGAAGAACCAAGAATAACCATAATTACGACATATGTAAAAATCCGCAATATAGAAAACACCAAAAAAATCAAAGTTAAACATATTCAGCATAATATCACATAAAATAATAAAAATTATTAATAAGAAATATTCCATAAATCATAAAAGAAAAAGACATAAAATCGGACATAAACAAAGACACAATTTCTACTGTCGTCCTTCTTTGGACAAAATCTCGCCAAATGCCCTTCTTTGTTACATTAAAAATTTTGGGGTATTACGGAAAAGCACAGTAAAATCAATAAAACACCAAAATGATAAAAGTGCAATATTAATTAAAAAATTTATAAAAATTCGAAAGTAGTATTGATCGGGAGAAATTAGTATGGTTGAACGCCAAATTGAGAGACGAGTCCAGAAATAATAATAAAAATTTAGTGAGGGTTCCCTAGAAAATAATATAAGACAAAAAAAGAAATTAATTAAAAAAATTAATTACTAATGGTAAGCCCGAGTCAATGGGAAGCCCGGGGCAATGGGAAACCCGAGAGATGTGGAAAATCCGAGAAATGAGGAAAATTCGAGAGATTAGGAAAACCCGGTGTGTAGACGGAATAATATAACAGGGTAAACAATATTAAATTGGCGCCATTGATCTATGGAAAGGTAATTATTTCGTAATTTGTAATTTAGTAATGGAGCAAACGTTGTTGACAAATGTCGGCTAAGGTTGTCTGTGGAAAGTAATTATTGTTAATAATTTAATAATGTAGCAAATGTTGTTGACAATCGTCGGAAAACAGTCTGAGCAGGAGTATAAAAGAAAAAGGAAAAAACACGAAATGACCAGTGGATCAACGTAAACGAGTAGTGTAACTAGGTCAGTAGAGGAATCTAAACCCAAGTAAAGTCAAAGTTATCTATCAGAAAGGGTGGTTCTCCATTGGATAACCTACCCTAAGATAATCAAATTTATACGGTGGTTAAAAGGTGCAAATAAATTAGTGAAATTGTGATTACAAAACGTTGAAATAAATCGGATTGAGTTGTAACTGTGATAAGGTGCAAATAAAATTATTCTGTGTTGGGTTTGCTTATTTGATTCGAAAAGGACACGAGGAGTCAGAGGGAACGGACTTTCAATAATAATAACCCAACAAAAACATGTAACATTTTGTGATAGTACTCTCCTTTTACCTGTATCTGATTATTATTGATTGGAATTTTATTCGATTTTCTACCTTGTTCTTTCTTCAATTCTTCTATAATTTTGTTCAATCTGTCAATTTCTCATTTTAAGAAAATTATTGTATCTTGATCTGTTGTAGCCAGCTTCCTGATTTGATTATACTCGTCTTCGTTTCCTTTTACTTAACGTGTATCATTTTTATCTCATCTAAAGCTTCTTGTAATGTTTTTAGCTATCTGATCTTCAAAGCTATCGAAAGAGTTTGGTTTCCCAACCCTTCTATAAAGGCGTGTATCATTATTTTTTCCTTTCCCCCTTCATAACTGAGGCATCAAATTCTTGCTTTATTTTGCGAAATGCATCACAAGCCCATCTCTTTTCTGTCTGGTTTCGTCCAGGATATCTATAATTATTGAAGTCTTTAACCTTTTCACCAAAACTATTTTGAGAATATTCTCTTCGTACCATTCCAAGGTTCTGGTTGTGCTAACATCTCCCATGCATTCAATTTCTTTCAAGATTTCTTCGTCAAAGTATTTTAAAAATACCTTAATTTTTTCTTCATCAGTCAATAAATTATGTTTAGCGAGCTATTCCGTATAATTTTTCACTAGTAATAAATGATCCTAAATTTTTATACTACTTCATTGCTTCTTAAATACAATCAGTTTTGATAACTCATCTTTGATCAAGTATTCCTGAAATATTCTTTTTCTGTTCGCGACACCATATTATATTTAATTTCATGAATTAAGAATATAATTAAGATATAACTAATAAACATAATAAATTCATTACTTATATCACAATAATAGTTCATGATGTTGAATTAATCAGTTCTATGTTTCAATTTAATAACAATTCTAATATTAAAGAGATATTATGACTGTTGTTGTGTTCTTCAGAATGATCGGTGTATATGTTGCTGCTTTATTTCTTGAAACTCTTTGGATTTAAGCTTCCACATCAACAATATTCTATATGTTTTGTTTATGTTTAGGGCGTCCGAATTCAAATACTAATCGTGAGTCTGAACGACGACTAATTTTTCCAATAAAAGATTTTTCACGAACGGTGATAAAATTTCGTGTTCTTTTGTATATTCTTTTCAGAATGTTTTAATTAATATTTTTGCTATCCCTATATCTTCGTTACTTTTTTTCCGTTTAACAAATGTCTATCAAATCCATCGTTTGATGGGTGACTTTCCTAAAAGCTATAATACTAATTATACAGCAAAAACAAATGAAATTCTAACAGCAATAAAAAAATCACTCTATCATATTTGAAATTATTTTTCCACATTTGCTAACAACGCTAGACAAGATACTTCTTCAACTATCGATGAAATAACTCAAACTACAAAGATATGCACGAAGGCCTCGATTTTATAGATATGATACAAACAAAAGATAAAGATGGATTGTCTTTCATTGAACTGTAAAAACAATATTCTGGCATCGAAAGACCAAAATCTCACCGGCCAAACCAATTTCCGATTAAAATTTCGTAGGTCTTCCTGAATATCAGTTAAAATTAACTAAACCTCTTTTACGCCTTTCCTTATGGTTGCCAATATTTAAAAGAAAACTTTAGAACATGGGAAGAATATCAGCTCCTCTTTCTCATACACTGAAATGCACCTAAATGATTTCATGATACGTATAACACAGATACAAGTGCAAATCTTGCTGAATTACTTGTATTTATTGATCTATTTTTAGAGTTTTGTGCTTGGTCGCTGATCGCCTCAAGTTTTAGATACACTTGCGGCACGGCCAGCAATCTACCGTTATTGGTAAGGGTCGGCATCTTACGCCGCTTTAGTTCCATTAAAAAACAAGGTATACTACTTTATTCTAGGCCAAATAACATGCCAGATTCACCATAATTTTGAGAAATCAAGGACCATACCCAACTTGATGGACTTTCATCATAGATCTCTACGCACTAATCTATGACTCGTTATTGATAGAATCTCAATTTTTGGAAGAAATTACCACTCTCCTATTTACATTCCGTCTCGTCAGACTGAAGGATTTCTGCTCACTCAATTTTCCAATGTTCTCATTTTTCAACCAATGGATCGAATATGACTCGAAATACATAATAATTAGGTGCAAATTGTCGATTAATGTGAAAAATAAACAATATCATATCAAATATAATCAAGTGGGTTACAGTTACGATTTATATGAGATTCTATATTAACATCTATAAGTTTTCGAAGCAAATGTATTTTTCAATCATAGTTTCAAAAGATTTGAACTAGATATTGATTGTGAAATATTAAAATCTTTTCTCCAATGATCTAAGAATCCTCAGAGTACTCGGTGTATTCGAAGCACTCGATATATTAAATTTCAAAGCAAAATTCAATAATAATAATAATAATAATAATAATAATAATAATAATAATAATAATAATAATAATAATAATAATAATAATAATAATAATAATAATAATAATAATAATAATAATAATAATAATAATAATAATAATAATAATAATAATAATAATAATAATAATAATAATAATAATAATAATAATAATAATAATAATAATAATAATAATAATAATAATAATACTAAAAATAATACTTCAATACTTTTTAAAGCTTTCCACACTTTCAAACATTCGAAAAATTAGACAATTCAAACACTCAAAGCACTCGACAATTTCGATTAATCAAAGCACTTGAAATCCTCGGAGCATTCAAGACATGAAATACTTTTAAAACTTTCAAGAAAGAATTTAAAATCTTCGGAGCATTCGACACTTCCAAGCACTGGGAGCACACAAAGCACTCTAAACATGACATACTTTCAATACTTTAAAACTGTAAAGAATTAAAATTTTCAAAAGCATTTCGATCATAATTCCTTCATTGACATAGTAGTATGTAATGGGTGGACTTAAGACATCGATCTCCGTGAATTCGTCTCATTCTCGGGATTTGGTTAGATTTAAAAGATTTTAAAATTTGATCTAAAAACTTCAGTAATAAGTGAGAAAGAATTTTATGTGAGGCTTTGGTAATTAAATATCAATCCACTAAAATAAACGTTCAATCAGCAACAAATTTACTGTGCTAATTTAATTAAATCATTAAATCGTAACTATTACATCATTATTGTTTCCGTATTTAAACCAAAAACCATAAAAATACTTAGTGTGGCTTTTGCGAGGAACTCTATTTCAAAATATCAAAAGTTGGGGTGCGGCTTATCCGTGGGTGCGGCCTATTAATAATTCATTTTTAGATAAAAATATAAATAGTAATTGGAAAAGTAATATAAGTAGAAATAGTATTTTATTTTGAGACAAGTCTAAATTTAGTAATTGTTTAATTAAGAAATAATTTAATTTAAATAGGCATCAATTTTCTTTGTTAATGGACGACAAATAGACGGACAAAAAACCTTTTAAACGAAAAATAATTAACAAGCGGGAAAATCATCGAGAGATAATAGATTGATTAATAGGACAAACTGTAATATTTTCAAAACAAAATATATTGTTATTGAGAAGTTTATACAAAGATCAGACTGTTTTTATCAACAAAGTTAAAGTCGAAAATCCAATATATATATAAATGAAAAGGTTTTAAGAGAAAAAAAAATGGAATTTATAGTCAGAATAACAGGGAAAATTTGAAAGAAAACAGAGATCAGAACGAGTAATCAAATTCAGAAAGAAAAGAAAACGGAAAAAGAAACGAAACGAAAAGTAAATTATCTTGTCAGAGAGAAATAAGTTTTTATTTATAAGCCCCAGACGGAAATAGTGGGTACAGAGTTAAAAATAAACTCAGGTGATATTTTATTTTAATATAAAAGATAAAAGTTAATCTTGTAGTAAAAGTTGGAAGCAACTCTGGTAAATTACAATACATAAATTCTAGAATAAAATAAAGCTCGATTCAAGAGGTCCGACAGCTTTGCTTTCGCTAATGTAGGCCCAAAATCATTAAAACTTGCTTACACTTCTTTTGTACATTTAGCAATAGTTGTGCTACATAGGAGCCAACTATTTTTCCTGCTGGCTGTAAAACAGTAGGGATCAGATTATCCTAGTCTTTTGTAAATCTGGCAAGATTTTGCACAACAATTTTTCGGGTTAATAAATAAATTTGTAAGAGAGATTTACGTCTATTATTTCATTAATTAATTTAAATAATTATTGATTTGGTGTAAATTTTGGGGTTTTGGTAATTTTGAATTTAATTTATTTATGTCATGTTTTTAATTTGTTTTGTTGTCTTTTATTTTTGGAATACACTTTTATTGTTTTTCATAAGTCACCCATTGTTTATGTTTAATTGTCAAACAGCAATTACCCATCTCAGTTTTTGCCCAACATTTATTATGATTTGATACCACACTTGTTGCTACTAATTAGGAAGTTGATGAAAAATAAAAATTGCGAAAATGTGAAAAGCGTTATATGCCTAGTGCTGGAAACGTTCCGTGACAGTTTTCACTGAGGGACAAAAACTTAAATCCTGGACAGTCCTCTATAATTCGGTACGTCTTGTCACTTATGGTGTGTTCTGGGTGTTGATATTTTGAAGCTATATGGTTGTTACCCAGACAACCCCATACAAATATTTTTCGCTTTCCACTCGGCATCCATTGATAGGCAATATTTGAACTGTGTTCGAGTGGGTGGATCGTCCGCAAAAAGTGAGCGCTATTACTGATGCTGTAATTTACCGAACGATCCATGGGTTCAACGAGCTGCCAATAGAAGGCCTATGGTCGATTTCGGTTTTTAAGGTCCCATTATTCTCCTATCTCATTCAAATGTTAATCTGTACTGTAATGTCAATTGTCATTATATCCATTCTACTAGTCCTCCTAGTCGCTATTCGTATTATTGATTTTTCTATGTCTGTACATACTTCGTTAATTTAAATATCCTCACAGTATCTATCTTACTCTTATCCCTATTATAACTAGTATGTTTCCTACTGTTATCACTAGTATTATCGTCATTACTATATATGTATTATTCTTATCCATTGTTTCTACTATTACTATTATTATCATTCCTATTACTACCATTATCATTATTATTATCATTATTATTATTATTATTATTATTATTATTATTATTATTATTATTATTATTATTATCATTATTATTATTACCATAATTATTATTATTATTATTATTATTATTATTATTATTATTATTATTATTATTATTATTATTATTATTATTATTATTATTATTATTATTATTATTATTATTATTATTATTATCATCATCATCATTACGATTATTATTACTACTACTATTATTATTACTATTAATATTATTGTTATTGTTACTATTACACGTCTCACGCTTTTCCATGTTTGATCTTCTTATATTATTTTCTAGGGAACCCTCACTAAATTTTTATTATTATTTCTGGACTCGTCTCTCGATTTGGCGTTCAACCATACCAATTTCCCCCGATCAATATTACTTTCAAATTTTTATAAATTTTTTATTCAATATTGCACTATTATCATTTTTGTGTTTTTTCGATCTTACTGTGCTTTTTCGTGATACCCCAACATATCTCCCCTTTAATAAAGATTCGCCCTCGAATCTATCAAAATTTAAAAATTTTGATTTTTATTCTATGTTATGATGATAATAATAATAATAATAATAATAATAATAATAATAATAATAATAATAATAATAATAATAATAATAATAATAATAATAATAATAATAATAATAATAATAATAATAATAATAATAATAATAATAATAATAATAATAATAATAATGCCAACAATAAATGACAATAATAATAATAATAATAATTGTAATAATATAATAATAATAATAATAATAATAATAATAATAATAATAATAATAATAATAATAATAATAATAATAATAATAATAATAATAATAATAATAATAATAATGTTAATAATAAATCATAATAATAATAATAATAATAATAATAATAATAATAATATGTTAAAATATAATTAATAATAATAATGTAAAATAATAAATCATAATAATAATAAATTAAATAACCATAATAATAAAAATTTAGTGAAGGGTCCCTAGAAAATAAAATTAAGATAAAAAAGGAAATTAATTAAGAAAAATTAATTACTAATGGGAAGCCCGAGTCAATGGGAAGCCCGAGGCAATGGGAAACCTGAGAGATGTGGAAAACCCGAGAGATGAGGGAAACCCGGCGCATAGACGGAATAATATAGCAGGATAAATTAGCCTAAACAACATTAAATGGGCGCCACTGAGTTACGGAGAGGTAATTATTTCGTAATTAGTAATTTAGTAATGGACCAAACGTTGTTGACAAAATGTCGGTCAATTAAATAATGTAATTAAATAATGTAGAAAATGTTGTTGACAATCGTCGGAAAACAGTCTGAGCAGGAGTATAAAAGAAAGAGGGAAAAACACGAAAGGACAGTCATTATTAACCAGACACGAAAGAGCAGATATTATTAACTAGAGCGGATCGACGTGAACGAGCAGTAACTAGGTTAGTAGAGGAATCTAAATCCAAGTAAAAGTCAAAGTTATCTATCAGAAAGGGTGGTTCTCCCTTGGACAACCTACCCGAAGATAATCAGAGTCATACGGTGGTTAAAAGGTGCAAATAAATTAGTGAAATTGTGATTACAAACATTGAAATAAAACGGATTGAGTTGTAACTGTGATAAAGTGCAAATAAAATTATTCTGTGTTGGGTTTGCTTATTTGATTCAAAAAGGACACGAGGAGTCAGAGGGAACCGACTTTCAATAATAAAAACCCAACAATTTTGTTTAAATGAATCGGTAACAGCACGCAAACACAACACGCAGATTTAAAATCAGACCCATAGAACATCAATTAATCATGCTAAAATATGAGAAAGAAATAATTAAAATATAAAATTAAAGACATAAAAATAAATAAAATTAATAACAGAACGCAACAAGATCCGCACGAAACAAACACAGAAATAACACGAAAACACGAAAATTTGACCAAAAATTGACAATTTACTCAAAGAAACAAGCGTTCATGAAAATTAGAACTAAAAGCAAATAATTTGAATTGGAAACAATTAAATTATTTGTTAAAAGAATAAATTATCAAAGTAAATCAAAAAATAAGAAAATTAAAGTTAGAAAATACAAAGAAATTCCCAAGGTCAAATTTTGTTTTACTACATCAAATTTAACACGCAAGGTTAGGGTCACAAAATAGGTATATATACCGATTCATTTTCACAGAGTTTTAAGCAGTTCAAATGACTAACCATTTTAACTAACTAACCAGTTTTTAACTAGTTTTAACCAGTTGTAATACGACGACTACTTTACGAACACTCGAATCACTTGTTATTGCCAAATCGAACGTTACTCAAAGCTACGAATTTATTTATTGAAAGTAAGCATGAATGACTTGTTAATTTGTATGAACTGAGTATCAATGAGGAATGGAAACGAAATTGATATTGGTTAAATATATATATATATATATATATATTAAACGAACTTATTAACTTACTACGTCGACATTTTTCCGGCCCACAGCCACACACCAACATGCTAGTAAAATCTTACATAAAGATCGAGCAGTGTAAGCGCGATGTAAGTCTGCCAATAGCTCGTGCCTGTGAGAGATCTCGCCGTGGGTAACGACGGACTCGAACGTCAATTCATTCATTATCATAGGGGCAGAAGGGAGATCGGAAGGCAATCTTTTGGTTGACTACCTTTCTACCCACTCCAGAAAAATCGACCTAAAATATCATTACTCAACGGCTAAAATATTAACACAGAGTAGTCCAGTGGGCACTCTTAAACTCTAACATCAACATAAAAAAATCCCTAGGATCAACTTGACGTTAGCGGGAAAGTGGCTTGCGGAAATCGATGCATCGAGCTAGTAACAACCTTATAAATCATTAATGGTTTAGTAAAATATGACGAAAACTAAACTTAAAAATCTTATAAATCATTAATAGATTAGAAAATATGACGAAAACAAAATCAACAACCTTATAAATCATTAATGGCTTAATAAAATACAACAAAAAACCAAAATTACGATTAATAATTTGCGACCACTACTCTAAACGAGTTAAATCACGAACAGCGATGATAAAAAGAATCAAATTGAACTGCTTTAAATTTTTTTATGTTGTAGATTAGTACTTACCAGCCGTTAAAATCACTGTAACGCCCAATTGTCTGCAGCTCCCGTGACATTTTGTAACCGAGGTCGTATAAGCATATATTTTTTTTGTTGCATAAAATAACACGAGATAAAATTGCCTTTGATTTTACGAGACACCGGGAAAATTCCCTATAAACAATTATCCCACGAGCAAATTTCTCACAGATTAATCAACGAAAGCATACACACCATTTTTCGGTAGCAATAATGAATAGGACGGTAGTTAATGATTTCGATAACAAAAAATAGGCCTCCTAGTAATACTCTTACCATAATAACTCTCGTAAACCTTGCAAATGTAACTACACAGATAATCTTCCTCCTCTTATAAGTTTACTAACAAATTATCCACTGGTTAAATCGCCAACTATTTAAATTAAACGAAAAGAAACAAAACCAATGACGACAGACGATCAAATTAATACACTAAAACCCGAAATAATAGCAGGTTGTAAATAAGTTGTTCATGTGGAGGTTCGCAGTGCATTCAGGACGAATCACGACTATAGCTGCTAATAGACGGGAGGAAACCACGAGTATAGGCAAAGCGATCATCCGATATCCTAAAAATCTTTAAGGTAGAAAAGTATAAATTATATTTACTTCTGAAGAGGCCACGACCAGCATTCCGGCACTAATCATTCATAACGCCCAATCCCTGTTTCCAGATGGTGAATGGCAAATACTCCCCTTAAATCAGTCTATTTTGAGCAAATGGCGAAAACGGTTCATTAAAGGCAAAAAATTTGAATCAATTATTAATCTAGCTAAAACAGAAATTTTACCGGAAAATATCGAGCCAAGAGAAAATATATTGCCAACTCCAGTAATCCGATAAAGTAGATCAAGTGGTCGGATAGAAAATCTGAGTAGTAGTAATCTTTCTACTCTCCGATCGATAGAAGAAATAAAATGAAAAATCCACCAATCATCAGCGGCCACCGAAATCACTATGTGGCCACGTGGCAACACACATGGCGACGAGGTATATATGGAAAATCAGATTCACAATAATCCAGAATTACCATGCCGAATTTTTCAATGTCAACAACGTCTATGTGTGGAACTGATGCTGAGGAAACTAATGGAATGTCGCCGACTGGAGTTTCTAGCCGAAAAATCTCCGAGATACAAGATCACCAAGCCAAGACCATTTCAATGTGCGACCAAAAAAATGTTCGAACTGAAAACCACTCTACAGGTACGGCTACTCTGGCCACCTTTTGATATGTAGTAAAGAAATATAAATTTATTATTATGCTCATCCATTTCAATAATTACCCAGCAATGAATTTTGATTCTGTAAACAGTAACTACCCTAAATTGGGATTAGACAATTTCCATTTCAATTTATGAACAACCTATTCTACCGGCTCCCATAGTGAATCCTCCTATTTTAGCCATAATATCCTCATCTGATTGACTTGTCCGATTTTTCGTCAGATCCTACTATTCATCTTCACCTAAACTAGAAACATAAAATATGGAAAGCAATGATTTAGCAGTACCCGGAGAGTTTTCCGTTGTAGTTAAACGCGGTAAGTCAGATCACCATCGATTTCCCAGCGTAGATAATCCGACATTTTTGGCAATTAGTACATGTTTTGCTTTCATTTTTACTATCTAAATTTATTTGCCGTGATCTTTGCATTTTTATAATTATGATATTTAAATCATTTGAAGTATTTATCTTTACATTATGATATTTAAATCACTTTAATTATTTTTTTATGGTTACCTTGGAGATGATCGGTTTCAGTTAAACAAACCTCGTAGTTAATTATAATTAATTAGATAATCTTTGTAACTAATTTATATATATATATTTTATTTTTCCCTTTTTGTTTTTAATTATCAATTTGGCTTGAATTCGCTAAAAATTCATTACCCCTTTTATTTCAGTTTTCTTCTAGAAAAGAAAAATGGTTTATGTCTATCTTATGAAAATTTAGATTTTAGGTGAATCTATCGGAGAAACTAATAAGTATAACGTACATCTACCTTCCCCAGGGTTAGACAAGCCAAGTTAACGAAACTTTGATGAAATAAATAAACTCGAGTAGCTATTACGCCCAACTGACCAAATCCACTAAACTAAAATAAGTAAATTCCCTGTCATGGAAACGCTCGAAGCCTTAAGCAAATGGAATCAGTGTGAGTAGAGGAATGAAGGCAAATCAACAAGAGAGGGACCAAAATCCATCGGGTATGGTATAAACTTGCTAACAACCCCACTATATAAATTGAAAGCAGACTGATCTTATTACCAATGATCATGGGACGAATGAAACGATGTTAAGATAACCCATTATTTTTACTATTAACAGGTATCTATAGTAGTAGCTGGGAGGACGTGGACCGCACTACTTTAACAGTGCCAACTAGATATGCCGAGAGATATCGGCAAGCGTTATGGGATCGGGGTTATACCATATTGACCTATAATACCACCGAATGGCCAAACAGGAACGCCAATGGACAAGAATTAGACATCGAGTTTCCCAGCATCCTCATCAAAAGGGAGCCGGGTAGAAACCCAGCACGAGAAATCCAGCAAAGGGCGCAAGACGAACTCCACCGCCTGGAGCAATTGGAGTGGCGCTAAAGGTATTTAGTGAACCGACAAAAGGAGCACTTGCCAGGATAAATCGGGATATCGCCAGCGGGCGTATCCCCAGCTCAGACGGGCATCTGCCCACCTATGGAGTAGCCCATGATCATCGGGATCCGGCGCTACTGGAGAGCGACGCACCCGTTCATCTGGTGGTCCCGAAGAGTCTACTACAACCGGACATTCGGGAGATTCTGGAGGATCGGGGCGCTGAGGAGCACGCCTATTCGCGGAGGCGTTTAGCAAATAAGAGACAGTACTGAAATTAAAATTTTGTTGTGCCCTTTGTTTCAATAAATGAGTTTGTGTCAATACATTTTTAATTTATTCTGGTTAATTTGAATAACGAAGTTCCACTCAAAGTTATTAAAGCAAATATGAATATGCCCACTCGAGGATAGCAATGAATGAAAAATGATAATTGAGTTGGTACTGTAATTCCCTACTAATTTTCTAAAACTAATCTCTATGATTTATCAGATACCTATTTCATTAAGGAAAACCGAGGATGGACGCCATGCAGAAGATTCGTAAAGAGTTAAAGGATATTCGCTAAGAGAATACAAATCTGCACCAGCAGGGCCTGCAATTAAGTCGCGAGCGGCAGCGGATTAAAGCCACTTGGTCCGAACCGGCTAAAGTGAAGCGGCTCTATCAAAAAATAGACGCGGCGCAAAAGGGCTGGCAGGAGAAGAGAGCCCTGAACCAAGCCCAGAAGGTCCAGATTCGTGGGCTGGAGGTGGCCGTAGCGGTAAGCCAGGAGGAGCAGGCCGTCACCTACCCCCTGGTGTTCACCCCAGCCCAAGTAGCCTACGAGTCCTGTGGAACAACCATTTAAACCAAAGTCCCGCACAAGACCAGGAAGGGCAGAAAGGAAGCGGCAGAAGCAACAAAAATTGCATTGAGCAAGAATTGTTTTTCGATAGTATAACGTATTGATGAATAAAAAGTCTTCCTTCATTTATTTGTTTTCTCAAGATAAATATATTGACGTATCTCTCTAAGGATCAATGATAGTGGTGGGTTACTGGGTACTATTGTTTGTTTTAATCTTACTGTGGTTACCCAGGTAACGTCATATAAATATTTCTTTGCTACCACTCGGCACCCGTTGCTAGGCAACGTTGGAACTGTGTTCGAGTGGGTAGATCGTCCGCAAAAAGTGAGCGTTATTACTAATGCTGTAATTGCCCGAACGATCTCTAAGTTCAACGAGCTGTCGTTAGAAGACTTGTGCTCGCTTTAGATTATTAGGTCCCTTTTAGGTCGTAGATTTTATCAATCGCATCCATTGAATTCTTTAGTCAGCGATTAAAAAATATTAATAAATATATATTAAAACAAAACTAGTGGGTACATGTTTCATAAAAGAAGTGATGCATTTTCAGTTAATCGGCTGCGTTGTATTTAGCATTCGAGCGGCTCGGAATTTGGCCCGCTCCTTGCGTCCAGGACGATAACTGTTCGTTGTTGGTGTCGTTTTTGGAGTTGCTACCGTCTCTCGATAGGCTAATTGGGCAGGAGCAAAGACGAGGGGATAAGTTACAGCTGCCCCCTCTTGACAGGCAGATAGCGCAACCTCCAATCCCCTTATTTGTGTCCTGAGGCTCTGATTTAATTGCTTTTTGTCTGCCCATCCCTTTTGGGCTGCTGTAAGCCTTTGATACATTAACTTGGCCTTCTTTGGGTCCACCCATGTGGCTTTTGTCTGCTGAATCTCGCGGGACAGCTGGACAATCTGATCGTAAAAGTTTTTATTAGTTTTCCGTGCGTGCGCTAGTTCCGTCTGTAATATTTGCAGGGGTTTCATTTCTGTAATAATGAAAATTAATTTTTTGTTACTAATCCAGAATTATTAAACATAAATTTGCAAAGTTACACTAAGAGAACAAAAAAAATTGAAATCTTAAACAACAAATTATTTATTAAGTTAAATTTCAAGTTTATTAATGTGACGGACAAGATTAAGAAATCCACAGTCCACAGAGCAGAAATCTTTGAAATATCTCTCCACCCCTTCGTCGGCAGAGTAGCCCGAGTACACGAAGACGGGCCAGTCTTCTTTCACAACGAAACATTCATGTTTTCATTCTTTTACCATGTATTGTTCAATGAGGTTTCTTTGTAATAAATGTGAAAATCAATAATTTCAAAATTTGGTATTTCCAAGTTTCTACTTTACATTTTAACAGTGATAGACAAAAGCCCCCCCCCCCACGCCCCATTAAAAAACCATAGGCAACAAAAACAAAAAATTCAAAAAATAAAGGAAAATCATGTAAAAATATTTATTAATAATTATCCAATCAAAATTAATTATGCAATTCCGCCATGTCGCATTTTCGTTTCCTTCCACGAGTATTTTCAATGGGCTTTTTTTTCTTAAAATGACTAGTCAAATGAGTTTTAATGTTGGAGAAATTCAATGATTGATAATTGGTGAAACTGAATTTGAGATGTTTCTGCGAATCATTGGGGCAAATTTTACAAATAAAATACCCAACTAATACATTTGAAGTATCCTTATAAATAGCAAAATCATCAGTTTTCAATTGACAAGATGCGAAACAATTGGCAGCTAAATCAATAACGTTTTTAGAATAGCTGTCATCACATAATTCCAATTGAGTCTGGTTTAAAACAGATGAACGCCTTCCTCGCTTAAGTGGTTCACTTTCTTTAGTTGAAAAATGTGTTAATAAATGCACTTTAATGTTCATAAAATTTAGAGACCCGTAATTAGAGAAACTAAATTTATACGTTTTGAATTTATCATGGACTTTTGGACAAATTTTACACTGAAAATATCCAGTTAGTTTATTAGAATTCAATTTAAAAATATTAAAGTGTTCGTGTTTCTTTAAATTACAATCTTTAAATTTCAGAGATGCTGTTTTCATGACATACTCATGAATTGAGTCATTTGCTAAATAACTATCATCGTTATTGCTAAAACTTAATTCCATAGAAATATCATTTGATACGTCAATTTCTAGACTGGGACTATTGACATAAGAATTGGAATTTTGGTTTTGATACGAAACGATAAACGATTCACTGCATTCAACAGCTGGAAGTTTTGAGTTATTTTCAGGTTGAAAAGTAAAATTATTAAGTAACTTCGGCGTACCCATAATTCGTTGTAAATCTATTTGACCAGATATTTTGGCACATTTTTTCAATATTTCCGATTTAACTAAAGGGCTAAATGTAAAATGTTGTGGATTAATAGCAAAAGTATCATTAACGTATTTTTTCCTTTCGCCAATTGTTAAATTGGAACAGTAGTTTCTAATATATCTTTCTAAATTTTCAAAGTCTTCTTCATCAAAATTATATAATTGGTCATAACTACTATAGCCACAAAGATTGAAACACTCCAAAGCTCGAATTAATTCTGCGTTGAAATAGGATGCATTGCTCATTACAATTTAGAAATAATATTTTAAATTAAAATGCATATAAAGAATAATTAAACAAAATAAAATATTTTTATTCATATTTTTAATATCCAACAATTACATTTAAAAATTGGAAGTTAAATATTTAATAGAAAATTTTCAATAAAAGAAGTGTTCAGAATTTTTACGAAAAATTACTTTGAAATTATTGTAAAAAATAAATCTTAAAAAATTCTTGAAATTTCAAGTGCGTATTATAGCTGTAGGGCCAAGACCGAGTTTGTTTAAATGAATCGGAACTAGCACGCAAACACAGAAATGCAAATTTAAAACCAGACCTATTAACACCAAGCAAAACACCCTAAAATATGAGGAAGAATATAATTAAATATAAAATCGAAAAAACAAAAGTGCTGGGCACTGATGGGTAATGTGGAGTTATAGGTACTCGGTATGCATGACCTTGACCCCAATCATAAAATTTCTTCTGTCTGCCATTGGTTAGCCGTTGCTAGGCAACGTTGGTACTGTAACCAATGGTTCTGTGACCGTCAAAATTGAGCTTTGTTTCCAAAACTGCTAAGACCCGGTCTACAGCTGGTTCAGCGAGCTACCGATAGAAGTTATGTGCTCGTCTTATCTTCCTTAGGTCCCTTACTCACTTTACTTCACGTCACATTGTCTTTATCCCTCAGAAAATTGTATTAATAAATTTACATGGTAAGATAGAAATGACAAAAGGATTTTATTTACTAATTCATTACATTATCAATTTAATTTTTGTCCTAATTGTAATCTACATTGTTTCTGCCTTTTTCTCTCTGCTCGTCCTGGCCTTGCGCGGGACTTTGGCTGGAATGGTGGTTGCGCCGGTTTGGTCGCCTTCTAGTAGGCTACCTGGGCTGGGGCAAACACCAGCGGGTAGGTAACGGCCTGTCCCTCCTGACCCGCCGCTACGGCTACTTCCAGCCCCCGTATCTGGACCTTTTGGACTTTGTTCAGGGCTCTTTCTTCCTGCCAGCCCTTTTGTGCCGCATCGAGCTTCTGGTAGAGCCTCTTCACTCTGGCCGGCTCGGACCAAGTAGCTCTCACTTTCTGCATCTCGCGACTGAGATGAAGACATTGTTGGTGTAGGTTTGCGTTTTCCTTCCGTAGATTCTTTAATTCTTTAATGATTTTCTGCATAGAGTCATCCATGGTTTCACCTTAATAACAAAATATTCACAGGATCAATTTCAGAAACAAGTTTAACACACTAAGACAACAACAAAAAAATATAAAATAAATATGTAGTAAGCAGGGACTTTAATTCCCTTATCTATTATCGACCTCTGGCTTGTCTTTTCTGGAAAATTCGGTTCATGTTTTACTCTTCAGTCCCCCGGTACCAGTTTAACTAATGGTAATAAAACAAAAAAAATCTGCTAACATAACAAGTTTATTAACGATACAATATGCACAAATAAAAGATCAATTGTTGAACAGCTGTTTTCCCATGGAGGAGGCTTTTTGGGACTACCAAGTGAACTGGCGCGCCACTCCCGAGGAGAGCCGGGTCTCGATGATCGAAGGACACTCCGTAAGCCGGTAGATGTCCGTGTGAGCTAGAGATACGCCCGTTAGCGATATCTCTGTTGATCCTGGCGAGATGTTCTTTTTACCGCTTCACCAGGAATCTCTACCGCCACTCAAGTTAACCCAATCTGTGAAGCTCGACTTCTGTCTTTTGTCGGATCTCTCGGGCGGGGTTTCTGTCCGGCTCCCTTTTGATAAGGATGCTAGGGAGCTCCACATCAGTTGAGTATTCATTGTTACTCCTATTCGGCCACTCGGGGGTCCCATAAGTCGAAATTGTGTAGCCTCTGTTCCATAGGGCCTGACGGTACTTTCCGGCGAATCTTGTCGGCACCGTTAATGTGGTGCGATCGGCATCTTCCCAGCTGTTGTCTGTGGTCCCTGTTAATAGTACATCAATAGTCGAAAATAAATTATTTTCTCTACAGCCGTTCGACTAATGGATTCACTAAAAGGTTGTTAGTGGAGTGTAGTTCTAATTAAAGTGTTTAAAGTTACGGGTTCAAATTGGACCAATCAACTTGCTATTGCTAGATAATCATAATAGCATCCCGATCAAGTTTTTTTCTCTAATGGGCTCGGCATATTTTAGGCGACTCACACGATCCATTCTCTTGAAGGGTAAATATTCTTATCCATACAGGATAGTTAATTCTGATGACCTCTGGGTAATTAAGTGGAGAAAAAGGAAAATATCCGGAGAATTCTGATCACTCTCGGGTTACCTTATTTGTAAGCTTTGAAAAAAACACTAAATTCTCGACTGCAAGGACATATGAAATCGCATTGAAATAATCTTATCTGGTTGGTGGGAGGGTATCTGCGGGGATCAATGCGAATCAAAAAAACAAAACATACTCTAACCCGTAAGCAAAGGAGAACTGGCGAATAACCAAAATTTCAAAAGATTCGCGAATTACTTAGTGGGGTAGTCGGAATATTGGGGATCAGCAACTTTTACTTTTTACCGGATGGGATTGTATTTTCGTCTTTCTATTTTAAGTTCGTAATGGGAATTGGAAAATTGAAGCGATGGTGACTCATTAGGACTTTGTCAGTTCGGTGGCAAGGTCACGTTGGATGAAGGGTTTCCTTTGATGGGCGCCTGATTTCAGTGAATGACATTTTTCATGAACGGGAAATCACCGTAATTTAATATGCAACACCAACCCACCACCATGTTGTAAATCTTAACATTAATTTTCAATAATAATTTTATCTTAAGTTTCTAACTTGGTTCGAAAAATGAATACGGAATTCCTATCCTCCAATTTGCAATAAAGTCATTTTTTGGTGTCCTTCTGTTGAAAAGAGAAATCCTGCACTCACCATCATGAATGAGTCTTTAAATTATTTTATTATCATTATTAATAATTAACGAACTTCTAATAATTAACATTTGTATAAAAACCCGCTTATTTGTAGAAAATTTAAATAATCAATAATCCAACGATGAAAATGACCCAAAAATGGCGGACAAATCAAATGATTACGAATTCAGCATAAGTTACAAAATGCTCTGAAATGAAATCTGGATTTTTGTGCTTAAGGTTGGATTATTTTCTCGTCGTCTGATAGTAACCCATTAACATATATATAACCCAGAAGAAACAAAATTTTCGACGATATATTTTATTAATCTACGATATGATTCAAGTAGTCATACTTGCAGTTTGATTCCCCAGGGGAAGATGACTTCGACCGTAGGTATGTGTGCCTCGACTCGGATGAACTCCGTCATTTGTTAGCTGACGGCTGGATTCTCCAATCAGGGACCTGCTGCTTGATTCCGTTGTTTTAATTTTGTTTACCGATTGTTCTGGCAATCTTGTGTTCGACATAATTTATGATCTGCATACCGTATCACTCCTTATATATACAACTTCATCACGCCAGTTGGTGCGTACTGCCACGTGGCAGAAGTTATTCTCCTGGCAGAATTTAATTGGTTAATTCCTTCCTTACCTCTTCTATCGACCGGAGGGAAGGAAGGGGAAAAGAAAAGAAAACTTCTCGATGATTGCGTGCGCTCTTGTACTGTTATAGGCGGGTCTTTCCTTCAGTATTGATGTAAGCATGTTACCCCACCCAAGACACACTGTCGCGAGTATGCATATTGTTCTCCCTCGCAATGGGGAGTTGTTAAACTATCACACAAAGTCCCTCCCGTTCATTTGTGGATTTTCTCCATAGTCGTGGATTTTCTCCATAGTCGTGGAATTTATTAATCGATCGTACTGCCTTTTCACGCCCCTTCTTAACTATTCACGACCTGGAATGCTCAGTCGGTTTGACCCTAAGTTTATTTAAGTCATCAGAATTTTTGTCCTAACCGTTAAGTAATGATCAATTTAGGAAAATTTTGGTTAACTCTAATATCAAAATATTAAGTTATTGGGATTTGAGAGGTTTTCGTTCAGCCTTATTTAACACGTTGATTAAGACTTTGTTGACTCTTTAATTATTACTGACCCAATTTCTGTTAAGCACTACTGATCCCTAAGACTATTAGTTTAGTCGTAATTAATTATGAATGAAAACGAAATTTTTAGGGTTTTAGAAGCGCGATGCATCGATTTTCCTCGAACCACCTTCCCGTTAACCCCAAGTTGATCCTAGGAAATTTATGTTAATGTTAGAGTTTAAGAGTTCCCACTGGACTACTCTGTGTTAATATTTTAGCCGTTGAGTAATGATATTTTAGGTCGATTTTTCGGGAGTAGGCAGAAAGGTAGGCAACCAAAAGATTGCCTCCCGATCTCCTTTCTACCCCTATGATAGTAAATGAATTGACGTTCGAGTCCGTCGTTACCCACGGCGAGATCTCTCACGGGCACGAGCTATTGGCGGACTTACACCGCACTTACACTGCTCGACTATTTATGTAATATTTTAATAACTTGTCGGTGTGTGGCTGTGGGCCGGAAAAATTTCGACATAGTGAAGTTTATAATATCAGTAATATATATTTTTCCAATACAAATTTCGGTTCCATTTATCATTGATGCTCATGTCATTCGTGGCTTTGAATAGCGTTAGTAATGTCGAGTGATTCGAGTTCTTTTAAACGGTTTTAAGTTTCAAAACTGATTATTCAGGATAAAATTGATTACTCAGAGTAAAAGTGATTAAACAGTAAAACTGATTTAAAACGAGTGTTGTTTTTATTATGTGAAAATGAATCGGTATATATACCTATTCTGTGACCCTAACCTTGTGTGTTAAATTTGATGTATTGAAACAAAATTTGACCTTGCGAATTTTTTTGTATTTTCTAACTTTATTTTCTTAATTTTTTGATTTATTTTGACAATTTATTCTTTTAACAAATAATTGAATTATTTCTAATTCAAATTATTTTATTTTGGTTCCAATTTTCATGAACTCTTGTTTCTTTAATTAAATTGTCAATTTTCGGTCAAATTTTTCGTGTTTTCGTGTTATTTCTATGTTTGTTTCGTGCGGATCTTGTTGCGTTCTGTTATTAATTTTATTTATTTTTATGTCTTTAATTTTATATTTTAATTATTTCTTTCTCATATTTTAGCATGGTTAATTGATGTTCTATGGGTCAGATTTTAAATCTGCGTGTTGTGTTTGCGTGCTGTTACAGATTCATTCAAACAAAATTGTGTTCTGGCCCAACATTATTATTATTATTATTATATTAATTATAGGTACAATAATAATGATGGTAATAATAGTAATAAACATGGGTTCGAAGAATTTCTAAACTTGTCCCTATTATGAAATATACTATAATCCCTAAATTATTGATTTATTAGTATCTAAAATAGGATTAATTATTTTTATTAACTATATAATAAAGGATAAAATTTTTATTCATACAATGTAATTAACATTAGTATATATAAGAATTTCCTATTTTGTATTACAGGTCCTCATTATAACCCTTAAAAATCGAAAATCTAAGAGATATTTCAAATATATACTATATATTTTATTATAATTTTAATGATAACCTGAATTTCGATCTCTTTCCATTGCAATTTGGTGAGTTTCTGTGTGTTGATATTTTGAAGCTATATGGTTGTTACCAAGCAACCCCATACAAATATTTCTCGCTTACTACTCAGCATCCGTTGCTAAGCAACGTTGGAACTGTGTTCGAGTTGGTGGATCGTTCGCAAAAAGTGAGCGCTATTGCTAATGTTATAATTGACCGAACGATCCATTGGTCCAACAAGCTACCGATAGAAGGCCTGTGCTCGATTTCAATTTTTAGGTCCCATTATTCTCCTATCTCCTTCAAATGTTAATCTATATCGCTATATTGTCTACCATTATGTCAATTCCCACAGTCATTCTTATCGTTGTTCGTATTATCGACTTTTACCTTGGCCTGTATACCCTTTGTTCTGTGTAATATTTTCACAGTATCTCTCTTATCCTCATCACTATTATAACTAATATGTTCCCTATTATTGTTACTAGTATTATCATCGTAACTACTATATATGTTTTCTTTATTAATTGTTACTGCTGGTGGGTTTCTGGGTGTTGATATTTTGAAACTATATGGTTGTTACCCAGACAACCCCATACAAATATCTTTCGCTTACCACTCGGCACCCGTTGCTAAGCAACGTTGGAACTGTGTTCGAGTGGGCAGATCGTCCGCTAAAAGTGAGGGCTATTGCTAATTCTATAATTGACCGAACGATCCATGGGTCCAACGAGCTGCCGATAGAAGGCCTGTGCTCGATTTCGATTTTTAGGTCCCCTTATTTTCATATCTCCTTCAAATGTTAACCTATACTCTCATATCATTTATCTTTATGTCCATTCGCCTAGTCCTTCTCATTGTTGTCCGTGTTGGTGATTATTCCATAGCCTGTACACCCTTTGTTATGTCAAATATTCACACAGTATCTCTCTTACCCTTATCCCTATTATAACTACTATGTCTACTATTATTGTTACTAGTATTATTATCATTGTTACTTTTATATGTATTACCTTTATTAATTGTTACTGCTATTACATTTATTATTATTATTATTATTATAATCATTATTATTATTATAATTACCATTATCCTTACTATTATCATTACAATTACCATTGTTATTATTAAGATTTTAGTAGGGATTCGTCCTTATTCCTCAGCTTTGTGAAAACGCTTTACTTATATAAAAATTTGGGCGTACTCCATCCTTATTCTACGGTTTTCGATAAAGTATTTTCATTAATTCGAAAAAATTGAGCAGCGTTCGCCCTTATTTTACGGTTTTATAAGAATATTATACTAACAATTGAACAACATTCAACCTTTACTTTACCATTTTCGATAAGTGTTTTAATTATTTCGGAAATTTTGAGCAGCGTTCCGCCCTTATTTTTCAGTTTTATGATGAATGTTTTAATTATTTCCAAAATTTTGCGAAGCGTTCTGCCCCTATTTCCGGTCTCAATTCAACGTAATTTATTTAAATTCTTATATGTTATTTAAAACATTATTTTTCATGATTTTAATCGTTCGGATTAATCTTTTTCCGATGGCTATTCATTTCAGCGATTTCGCAATATTTCCCACTACCCTTTCCTTTTCTTTGTCCTTATGATCTATGTATGTTCACATTGTATTTAATGAGTGCCCACTGGACTACTCGGTGTTAGTGATTTTGTGCCAATTGTTGTTAAAAAGTTTATTTCGATTTTATCGAAATTAAGTGCAAGAAAGTTGAGCCAAAATACCCACTCTCAAGCTACTGTCTTTTGCTATTTACTTCAATGATTTGACGTTTGGGTTCCTGCGTTCTCACGCCGGAACCTTCACGGGGACGAACTATTGTCGGACTTACACCGCACTTACACAGTTCGATTATTATTATTATTATTACCATTATCCTTACTATTATCATAATTATTATCAAGTTTTTTGTAGGGATTTGTCCTTATTCCTCAGCTTTGTGAAAATATTTTACTTATATAAAAATTTAGCCGTACTCCACCCTTATTTTACAGTTTTCGATAAAGTATTTTTGTTATTTCGGAAATTTTTAGCAGCGTTCCGCACTTATTTTACAGTTTTATGATAAATATTTTAATTATTTCCAAAAATTTGAGCAGCGTTCCGCCCATATTTTCCGTCTCAACTCAAAATAATTTGTTTAGTTCTTACATATTGCTTAAAATATTCCTTTTCATGATTTTAGTAGTTCGGATTATTCTTTTTCCGATGGTTATTCATTTTAACTGTTGCAACGATTTCGCAATTTTCCCCGCTATCCTTTCTCTTTCATTGTCCTTATGATCTATGTATGTTCACATTGTATTTAATGAGTGCCCACTGGACTACTCGGTGTTAGTGATTTTGTGCCAATTGTTGTTTAAAATTATATGTCGATTTTATCGAAATTAAGTGCAAGAAAGTCGAGCCAAAGGACCCACCCTCGAACTACCCTCTTTCAATGATTTGACATTCGAGCCCTTCGTTACACACGGCGAGGTCTCTCACGGGCACGAGCTATTGGCGGATGAAACGCACTTACACCACTCGATAGTTATGTGTGATTTTACTAACTTGCAATTTGTTTTGGCTATGGGCCGGAAAATAATAAATAAATGTTACCATATAAATTGGGTAAAAGCTTTGATGCATAAAATTGTTTATTTAGCATTTCACATAGTAATCGGAAGTTCATTTGCATAAACATTGTTCACTCGCTTCATCACAAGTCATTTAATCAATAAATTCATATTCGCGAACTCATATAATTGCTCATAACTCATGCTCACTTCGATAGTTTTCGATGTTCCTGCGAATAATAGTTCGAGACCATTCCGGACACTTGTGATACAATACTGTTTTTTTTTCGGATAAAATCCCTCACAAGTGTCAAATTCTGCAAAAATGAATTGGTATATATACCTGTTCTGTAACCCTAACTTTGCGTGTTAATTTTAGTGCGATAAAACAAAATTTGAGCTTGAAATTATTTGTGCTATCTAACTTTAATTTTTTATTATTTTCGTAATTTAATTTGACAATTTATTTCTTAAATTTTTAATTGGATTTTTTCAACCAAAAATATTCTATTTTAATTAAATTTTATTCATTAATTTTTGTTTTTACATATTTTGTCATTTTTCGGTCAAATTTTTGTGATATTCTGTTATTTTTATGTTAATTTCGTGCGGTTTCTGGTGCATTTTGTTATTACTTTAATTTATTTTTATATTTTTGATTTTATATTTTAATTGTATCTTTCTCGAATTTAAACGTGGTTTATTTGATGTTTTATGGGTCTGATTTTAAATCCGTATGTTGTATCTGCTTGCTATTTTCAATTCATCTAAACAAAACTCAGTCCTGGCCCAACACATTTATCGCCATGCAACTTATTATAGTATTTTCAATTTCTATAACAAAAGTAAGTATCGATTTTTTAGCTACTTTTAATTCAATTTTTTTACGCATTTCAGAATCTTAGGGGAATCGGATTCACATGGTTGATATTTATCAGTACGGACAATCACTACGAGGTATGTTTATTAATTTAATTCAGATGGTTTTATCTTTCTATTGTAGAACTTCCAGATTCAACCCCGAACAAAATTTACGCAATTTGGAATTTTATTGCTTTGGAATATTTTAATTTTTATGAAAAAATTTTATAATGGTTATTTTATTTGTCATTTATAATTCATTTAAGATTTAATAAGACTTTGTAAATAACGATAATATTAATAATAATAATAATAATAATAATAATAATAATAATAATAATAATAATAATAATAATAATAATAATAATAATAAGGATAATAATAATATTATAATCATAATATTAATAATAATAATTATGCAATGACAGAAATAATAATAATAATAATAATAATAATAATAATAATAATAATAATAATAATAATAATAATAATAATAATAATAATAACAATAATAATAATAATAATTATAATAATAATAATAGCTTTTACGAAAAATCAGGACAAAGCTCAAAACTAATATAAAACTAAAATAAGGTGGGTTTATTTTATAAATTCGTCCGACAACACCCGTTTCAAAATAAATATAAAATTTTTAACTTTAACATTAAGTTCAATAAACTTATGGTAACAGTATCAAAAAATGATAACAAAAACAATAATAATAATATAAAAATCTGAATTTGATTATGGGCGAATGTGTATTCTAGGTCTTACTTTTAAATGATTTTTATCAAATATAGATGTTTATGAACGTTTGTGTGGCAATAATTTGGAATGTCTTCGAAAAATCACTATTATTCGGGTCTCTCTAGCTTTAATTTATCTAAATTAGTAATTCTATTTATTTTGTCAGTCATCTTACATTCGGTTGTTAGGTTACTTCGCCTACATTAACTCCTTTATATATCTTTCATTGACATTTGTTGACCTTTATATTTAGACCATTCCCAGGACCTCAACACTACTCTTTCGAGGGTTGGGCGATAGGATTTAGGAAGGGAGAATACTGAGCGGTTCCAGCTACTACCTTCATCACGGGTTTCCCGCTAACCACCGGTTTGATCCGGAGTAACAAAGATTTCATTTTAATAATTTGTCAGCATGTAAGTTATAATGTGTTCATAAAAAGGATTTTAGGATCAATTAGAATTTTTGGAATTTATTCCTCGTGATGGAGGTTCAATAATAAAAAAACATTTTGAAAAATAAAATGGTAAAATATTTTAATTAAAAATTTATTCTCATAAGTAAAAAAAATATTTCATAAGCAAAAAAATTTTACACTGGCTTTTATGCTCATAATAATATATAATCATAAAATAATAAAACAATAACAGTAATAAAACACAAATAATAATAATTACTTTTGTTTTGTTTTAAAAATTTCGATCCAAAATCAAATCGTTCGAAAAAATTTTGATTCCAAATTTCTCAGAGTAAATTCAAAAAGCGAGTAATAGTAAATAAAAGTGAGAGTAAAAAGTAGGTTAAAGAGTGATTTTTGCTTGACCAGCACTGCTTTATATATATAATGCCAGAACACAAATAGCCTTAAGAATTGTTTAAATGCATCAGTAATACAGCACGAAAACCCAGCACCAAGATAACTTAAAATATAACATACAACACCAACTAAACAGTTTAAAATCTGAGGAAATATAAATAAATATAAAATCAAAAACATAAAAGTAAAATAAAATAAATACAAAATGCATCAAGAACCACACGAAATCTACATAAAAAATAACATAATAACAAGAAAATTTGACCGTAAAATGACCATTTATATAAAAGTAAAAATTAATGAATTAAATGAATAAAAATAAAATATTTTTGGCTGAATAAATTTAATTAAAAATGTATTAATAATAAAAATTTAATTTAGATAACACAAATAATTTCAAGGTCGAATTTTGTTTAATCGCAGTAAAACTAACACGCAAGGTTAAGGACAAATGATAGGTATATATACTGATGTGTTTTGACAAAATTTCAGTCTTATTTTTCAGAGAAAAATTTTCTAGTATACCTCGAGTTAGTGTGCATAACTAGCCGAGAGCCGTGCATTCAGCCAATTAACACCTACTAAGTGTTTTGACTGAACACGTTAACTCTCAGATAGTGCACGGGTATTGATTTATATAATGTTATGAATTAATGACTACATGATTTTATGCCAATTTATTTGATTGCTACTGCGCAAATTTACGAAGTGTTATGAATTATTGACAAGATGATTTTATGCCAATTTATTTGATTGATACTACGCAAATTTACGAAGTATTATGAATTAATGACAAGATGATTTTATGCCAATTTATTTGATTGATACTACGCAAATTTACGAAGTGTTATGAATTATTGAGAAGATGATTTTATGCCAATTTATGATTGCTACTATGCGAATTTATGAAGGGTTATGAATTAATGACATGAATTGTGATCAAGATGATTTTATGCCAATTTGCAGGATGAATTTATGTATGCCAAATAAATTGAAACTTTTACTCAACTGATACGGTAAAACTTATTTATTATTTCTTTTTTTCGGCCCACAGCCAAAACATATCGCAAGACAGTAAAATAACACACACTATCTAACTGTGTAAGTGCGTGTATAATCGCCAATAGTTCGTGCGCATGAAGACTCCGGCGTGAAAACGCAGAAGCTGGAACGTCAATATTATCCGTATATAGGGGAAATTGGAAGGTAAGGGAGTAGTCTTGTGGCTGCTCCTTCATCATCCGTTTCCTGAAAAATAGACCTAAAAATCACTATTAACAATCGGCTCAAAATCTCTAACACTGAGTAGTCCAGTGGGCACTCATTAACTATGAAATGAACATACATAGATCATAAGGACAAAGAGAGGGAATGGATAGCGGGGAAAATTGCGAAATCGTTGCAACAGTTAAAATGAATAGCCATCGAAAATAGATTAATCCGAACGACCAAAATCATGAAAAATAATGTTTTTAAAATAATTTATAAGAATTAAATAAATTATGTTGAAATGAAACTGAAAATATGGGCAGAACGCTGCGCAAATTTTCGGAAATAGTTAAAACATTTATCATAAAAACTGTAAAATAAGGGGGGAACGCTGCTCAAATTTTCCGAATTGATTAAAATACTTACAGAAAATAGTAAAACAAAAGTGAAATGTTGTTCGATAATTAGTGTAATATTCTCTTGAAACCACAAAAGGAGGGATCGCTGCTCAAATTTTCCGAATCAATTAAAATACTTATCAAAAATAGCATAGTAAAAGTAGAATACGGCTCAATAATTGATAGAATATCCTGATAAGACCGTAAAATAAGGGCGGAACGCTGCAAAAATCTTTCGAATTAATTAAAATACTTATCGAAAATAGTAAAGTAAAGGTGGAATGTTGTTCAATTGTTAGTATAATGTTCTTATAAACTGTAAAATAAGTGCGGAATGCTGCTCAAATTTTCCGAGTCAATGAAAATACTCTATCGAAAACTATAGAATAAGGATAAAACCGAAAAATAAGGGTGGGACGCTGCTAAAACTTTTCGAATCAACAAAAATACTTTATCGAAAACCGGAAAAATACAGATTTTTATATAAGAAAAATATTTCTTAAAGCTGAGGAATAAGGACGAATCCCTACACAAAAATTTGTTAATAATATTGATAATAATTATAATAATAATAATAATAATAATAATAATAATAATAATAATAATAATAATAATAATAATAATAATAATAATAATAATAGTGAGGATAATAATAATAATAATGATCATGGTACCTATAATAGTAATGATAAAAATTATGATGATAATAGTAGAAATAATAATAAATATAATGGTAATTATAGTAATAATAATAATAATAAATGTAATAGTAGTAACAATTAATAAGGGTAATACAGATTATGGCAACAATGATAATGCTAGTGATAATGATAGGGAGCATAGCAGTTATAATAGGGATAAGAGTAAGAGAGATAATGTGAGGATATTTAACATAGCAATGGTTTACAGGCAATAGAAAAATCATCAATACGGACAACGATAAGAAGGACAAAGCGAATGGACACAAAGCTAAATGATATAACAGTATGACCAATATTTGAAGGAGATAGGAGAATAATGGGACCTAAAAATCGAAATCGAGCACAGGCCTTCTATCAGCAGCTCGTTGGACTCATGGATCGTTCGGTCAATTATAGCATTAGCAATAGCACTCACTTTTAGCGGACGATCTGCCCACTCGAACACAGTTCCAATGTTGCTTAGCAACGGTTGCCGAGTGGTAAGCGAGAAATATTTGTATGGGGTTGTCTGGGTAACAACCATATAGCTTCAAAATATCAACACCCAGAAACCCACCATATATCACGATTTCCTGTGTGTGTATGTTTTGATAAGGTAAAACAAGTAATTTTCGAGAATAATCTTAAAATATAATTTTTTAATTCCTTTAGATTTATCATCAAATTTTTACATTTTTTTGTATAAAATTTTTATTTAATTTTTATTTATTTTATTTTTCTTTAAATTTTTCATTTTTCCTTTTAAATTTAGGTTTCCCGCTCAAAACACACAGGTTTATATCGTGCTGGTTAAACAAAAATAGGCTTCAGTAGTTTTTATACAACAAAAGTAAATAAAAAACTATATACAAATGCATCAAGAACCGCACGAAATTAACATAAAAACAACACGAAAACAGGAGAATTTTACCGAAAATAAATAAATTTATATAACCAGTATTTTAACGAATAAAACTGGTTAAAAATAAAGTATTTCTAATTGGAAATATTCAATTAAAAAATAATAAAATTAAATTATCTGTTTAATCCACAAAAAACAATAAAATTAGAAGTAGATATTACAAATAAATTCAATGTCAAATTTTGTTTTATTACACTAAAAATAACACGCAAGGTTAGGGCCACAAAATAGGTATATATACCGATTCATTTCCAGATAATTTCAATTACATTTTCCTGGTGAAAAGCTCTTACCATTTTTCACTAGCAAAAATATTATTCTTTAACAGAAGCGCTTTTGTGTGATACAGGAAGCTTGTGTGAGAGAACAGTTTTTTACAGAACCAATTTTGTACAATGACTCACGTTAAACGAAGTGAGAAATTATTGAATGATTATGATTATAAATGTATTTTTTGTCGATGATGAATTATGATTATACTTATGAATGTAATTATTACCAATGATGAGATATATGTATTCGAACAGGTATATTATTCTAGTATATCGTTGGGCAAAAACTAAGATTTTAAATTATTGTTTATCGACATCCGATAAAATTAAGGCGCGCAAAATGCAAATGGACAAATAATAATCACATATAGCCTACTTAGCATTAAATTATACAAAAAATAGAAAAAAAGAGTAAAAAAAATAAAAAAAATAAATAAAAACATTTAAAAAGAATCGAAAAACATTAAAATTTAGCAAAAATAACCCATTTCATCAAATTAGCTCCAAATTAATCGAAAACGCTTATATTCTAGAAAATAACTATGAGAATTAAGCTTAAAATGTAATTAGAAACTTTAACAATAAAGGATCATGAAAATCTGACAACTAGGGGAAAAGTGATGAAATGTGGTAAAAACGTGTATGCGTTTTGTTTTACCTCATCAAAAGACATGCGTGTAAACCCCCCATTATAACTCGATGTCAGATCGACATAATTTAATGCTATTTTTCAGAAAAAAGGTAAAAAGACTTACAAATATTTTTTTTCGAAAATTTGGAGAACTCTAAGTGTAAGGAGTTTTGTTTATTTTTATTTTTATTATTATTCATGTTAAAAGTTTGTAAAACAAATTTTTACAAGATGTTTATAACACAATTTTTTAATTTATGAACTTTTATGCCATGTGTATGCAAATTTTTGATATTCGAATATTAAACAAATTTTTTATTATATGGTTCCAATCGAATTGTTTGTGGTCAAATGTATTTATATAAACTTAAATTCAAAATATTCCATGGTACTTGGTCAATGATTAATTTTTCCAAATTTTCACGCAATTCATAACAATTCATTAATTTTGTAAAAAAAACCAAATATACATATTATAAATATTTTTATTGTTAATTGTTATCCATAATTATTAACCATATGATATCAGAGTGATAATCACATGCATGCAAGTTATAAAAATGATAATTTACCGAACTAGTTATCAAATTAGTACTTCAGTGTGGAGGTACCCGGTGGCGGTTTGCCGGGTAAGTTCTCTACTCCAAGAATCTCAAAGCCAGATCCTCTGTGGAGAGCGATTAGTCACGAGAAAGGTCTAACTATAAAGTAAAACGAAAAATAAAAGTACCAGTATAAGTCAGAGAGAAGTAATAGTGGCTCAAAATGTTTGTATACAAAGAAAAACTACTGTATTAATTTGATTTAAAGCGATCCAGGAATTTATCAAACACGAAAAATAAAAGAAGAGAAAAGAAAAATTTCTAAATCATTCTTATTATTGAACAGACAAACATTCGGAAGAATTATGAGTATATCACGGTTTGTTTCAGTAGATTTTCTAATGGAATATGAATTTATATCTAACTAATTTTGTTAAATTTTAAATTGTTTTTTTTATTTTTTAATTTCTTTTATTGATTATCTTTTATTATGCCTATTCAACATCGAGAGAAGGCAATGCTAATAACGACTAGGAGTCACGAAAACAAGCCCAATAAAATAACTGGAGAAATTTCTATGGAAATCACTAACTTAATTGTTATAAAAAAGAAATTAATTAAAAATAAATTTAAGCATTTTTATTATTTAATTCATTTTTCAGGAATTATCAGCAAACAAAATTTATTTTATAACCAAATATTTACGAAACATTTAGGTTTTTAAATACAGAAATGACAGCAAAACACCCAGAGGAAATCGACACAGTTTCGTAAATTAACTGGGCAGCTAAAAATAAATTCTTATAAATAATGAAATTTTTTTATTTATTTAAAGTTTTAATAAAATTATGTTGAGGTACAAGCTGGGAAAATACAAACAAAAACATGTAGATACCCAGAAAAGGAAATGTATTTCCAATCACAAACAATCCAAGAAGATTCTATGCAGAAAGAAAATCTCTATTTTTCATTTTTACAATTAGAAATAAAATTATGTTATGTTCGTTTTCTATATTATTTACTTGTTAAAGTAAATAACTCAATGTTATTTTATAAAAGAAGGATGACGATGAGTTAACATATGAAAGAGAAGTCGGGGAATTTAAATGTAAAAATTATAAATGAGATAACCTGTGATGAAATTCAGAGATAAATCCTATAAAACTCCTACAAACGATTGGGAAATATCTGAAAATATCTGGGAAAATCTAAAAACCGAAATCAAAATTCAGAGATAAATCCTATAAAACTCCTACAAACGATTGGGAAATATCTGAAAATATCTGGGAAAATCTAAAAACCGAAATCAAAAATCGATATGCCGGAATAAATTAGTTCTCACCCTGAGTAGTGGGGTAAAAGTAAGAGATTACGTTTCTATTTTTAGAAATGAATTTCTTACTTAAATTAATAAAATTTAAAAGGCTGAATTTGGGATTTTATAGGGAAGGAGGAGCAAATTTAATAATTTTGACAACATTTTTGATTAAAACAACATGATTAGGACCTTTTACATATGTCATTTAACCACAAAATTTGCAAAATTTATAAAATGAACCAAACTCCATCAAAAATCGATGAAACTATCACTATTTACGAGTACTATTTTTATAATAATATCAAAAATCATAATAGTCAATGTTCCAAACCGATTATCAATTTAATTTAAATATATATATATAAAATTTCAGTGAACAAAAATCAAGCTAAGACACTGGATATCGATAAATTTCGACGAGATGTCACCTATTATCACGATAAGGCTCTGAAACAAAGTCAACGAACCGAGACAATGATCCGTTGATGACGCAGGATGGAAGAAACTTGGACTCGGCCTGAACAAGCGAAGAAACTAACTCAACATAATAACCTACTAAAATTACAATATTCCTAAATGGCCATAGAATTTGAAAAAATAAGGAAAGTAAACCAACAATTAAAACTAAAAGAGACCATTTGGAAAGAGATTGGCAACTACCCGTCTACCGCTTCTACCACCTGCATCGATCGAACATTTCTCCCTTCATGCTCAAGTCAAACCATTAATGTAGATCGCAATATCAACAAAATCAAATCTAATAAAAATCGTCTCAGCAAAGCCGAGAGAGAGGCGCCGGAGATTGAAGACGGCTAGACTAATGGGACAAATGAAGAAGTCCACATCGCAGATCTCAGGTCAAGATTGATCCATTGACTCAATTTTATAAAATCTGTTAAATAAATGATTAGTGCCTTTACGTTGAGAATCGTTTTGGAACTAATTCGAATTGTCTAATAAGTAATACTCGTGAAATAAGATAAATCTGCTAAATTCTCGATATTATTTCAATCGAATTAACACTAGGGAGACCCGTAGTCAAAGTGAGTGTGAATACCTTATATGGTAGCTCGTGAACCCAAAGGTTTTCTAGGATATTAGCAGTCATGGTAATATGGCTCACCTTTTACTAGAAACCGCCCATTGGAATACATTTACAACGTCATTTTGACGGGTATCCAATGGTTATATCTCTTGTGTGCGCATCTGGTGGGAATCTCTTGCAAGTGGCCGCAAAAATCATATATCTTTTACCCATCAGGTGCCCAGCAATATTATAATTGAAATTATATCGCAAATCTTTGGCCCACAGCCAAGACACCATACAAGAAAGTAAATAGACACAATCAACGGATCCGTTTGAGCGCAGTTCATCTGCAACGGAGCTGTGAAATGTTTATCGTTGAAAATCAATAACGAAGGTAAATCCGATATTAACCGTGATAGAAATGTCTTATTGATATTAACAACGATAGAAATAATAGTGAAGCAATTTACATTAACAATCTCAGTCAGGATACCGCTAAGCTATTCTTCGTTGAATAATTATGACAACAAAGATAACATGAATAGCAAACAAAAATTACAACTGTGATATGATGACTATACCGAACAATATCGCGCAAGAATAATTTTTAATACCGATCTTGTCATAAAGTGACCAGACAATAATTATTCAGAGAATAGGCCCAGCAAACCAATAACAGAAATTAACAATGAAAATTCAATAGTGACACATTAGAAAATGATGTGGCCAGTGAAATGCCGAGAGAGGAGAGTGTGCTATATAAGTGCTTTCAATATTACTTGAATTATTATCAACATGAACTGTGAAAAATCCGAGACGTCAATCAAAAACCAGCAGAGTTTCAGAGGACAGCCGATACAAGGAGACTCTCAGAAGATCATCAATGCATCGAGTACATTTTTCATGATGCCAGAATTACTGTTTCAATCTTCCATGTATGAAAGTAAGAACTTGTATTATATCATTTCAAAATTGTAGAATTATACAATTTGACTCAAATGCGGTAGCCCAATGTCGTCAAACCTTTTATTATTATTACCATTTCATTATTTTCGTCTCTTATAATTTTATTATCAACCATTTTGTCATCATGTGTATCATCAAAATTTATATTTAAAGATCTAAAATTTATAACTGAAGAATATTAAAATGTTTACTATTAAATTATCAAAAGTGGATATCATAAACTAATTAATGATAATATTAAGTTAATTTATAAGGTTTACTTAAATTTTGGACTCAAATATATTTTATAAGATAATTTTAACTTAAAGTATATATTTGATGTGTAAATATCTAATTGTGATTCGAGTGAGTAAATTGATACACTATGTGTAAATTAGTAACAGATATGTATGAGGTGGGTACAATGTGAGTAAAGAGGGGTCAGCACATAATAAATCAATAAAAAGAAAACTAGTTCGCCCAATAAATCAATAAAAAGCAGACGGAAACTAATCTACACAATAAAACCCCAGATATTTTATGAAATATTTATTAAAATGGCATTATAGCACTATTGACTTTCCAAATTGGAGTCATGACATCATCTGAATTGATCATGTATCCTTGGATAATGATAATTGTATACCAATGAAAGTTTTCAATAAAATTTAAGTCTTCATTAGCAATATAAAACTTTCTTCATTCTCGTGGTCAAGATATATGTGGTTATTGCTTCTTAACTTGATATTAATTGTATTTAAAATTTCGTTTACTGAGTTACAATCTGCATCCGATATTATTGTGAATAAGTATGAAAATTGGGCATTGATTAATTTGATTGACATTGAAAATTTGTAAGTGAATGAAAATCTGAGAAAATGTAAAGTATGGCTATAATTCTTTACTAACATAAATTCGGTTTGCATGTCGGAATAATGATTATAGTGGTCATCGTATTTATACTATGTATGTAACCAATGAAATGACAATGTATAATTTTACTATAAAGATTCTAAAAAATACGTTGAAATTAAAAATGTGAAAACTGAAGATACTCAGAAAGCTGAAAAATTAGCTATGATGTACATAACCTCAATGTGTACATGACCTCTTCAAAATCTCGATGTTTGAGTAATAAATTGCATCGATATTGCATTTTAAATGAATGGATATTGCAATAAAACATAATAAAAATCATACGGAAACAAGTGATCAAAACACTATTAGAACAAATTTTTTTTATGAAGGAATAATAGCAGAGGTTATAACGATCTATGTAGAGATGTTTTGTAATCCAGTAATTTTAAAACAAATTGAATAGTCATACAAATTAATAAATTTTATCATAATTCATCAAAATATTTAATTAAAACAATATAAAAAAGTTTTATGTAAATGTTCTATCAACTTAATTTTGAATAGAAGTAATGAACCAGCAAAAATTATTAAAAATTAAATATTACCATCAAATAATAAATTATTTACGGTAATTATGGTAAAGATAATAAATGTTTTAAGTAAATTATTACAAAATCATAAAATAACACAACTTGCAAATACTGCAATAAATAATTTCAACAAAATAGTTAATGATAATAATACAAATAATTATAATCATAAATTTCAATAATTTGACAGATAAAATATTTCTGATATTGGGGATTCTAACTAAATATTGACAAAATATTTTAATTGGGATACATAACTTGAGTACTTTATGTAATGTTCAGGTGGATGAATAAGGTTTTGTTAATGATATACGATTTACTGCTTTTTATGAAAAAATACATGAAAATGAGTCAATTATCATAAAATTATTACTGTCCAATAAAGATATCATAGTTTGTTTTAAATATCTGATTCAATTGAATTTCCATTTATTTGTCGTAGATTTTTCGATGAAGGAGTTACACATCATTGTGGTATTAAATAAATCGGGAACAAAATTACTTTACAGGGTTGATAAATGTTTCGATACAAAGTTGACATATATTCACATACAAAGTTGACACAACTGTATTCATATGATGTAACATTCACATATTTATCAATCAAAATCATACATTTGGGTTGCAGATGAGTAATAAAATCAATATAATCAATATAATCAAATTTGATGTCAAAAGCATATCAATTATTGAAAAGGTCCGACCCCATATAACACCTAATTCTGTAACCTTAATTTAAATGGTTAGTTTATTCAATAAATATCAAACCAAACTTCTGTATCCTTTATCTTCATTTATGAAAATAAAATCTAAAGTAATTTATTAATGAATGTTTAATAAAATATAAAGTTTTGTTATTCAGTGATATTCTTGATAAAATATCTATGGTAATGTTGATATTTAGTTAATGAAAATATGGTCAAACAATTTGATTATACAACATGGTCATACAATTTGATAATACAACATGGTCATACAACATTGAGCGAATCATATATATGTATATTAGTTAAAACATAGCCATTTAGTAAGTTCTTATTAATTTTACTAATATTAATTAGATAGTCGAGTATTTGTTTCCAAATTGGAAGTCATACAGGCTTAGTCAATTTCTTTATATATATTCTTAGAAATGATGTTTATTTTTATATATTTATATATATTTAATGGATATTTTGGTAAGAAAACATATAATTATGTAAAAGTATGTGTCAGTCTCAAATATTTTCTTTTGCAAATATTTTCCCGCCAAAACATTTAAAATCTATTTAAACCGGTTTCATAGACAAAACTTATAACCCAAAGAAAAATTCCAGTTAAACTGTTATATTATTGTTTTTAAAGTGACTTTGGCCAATCGAATTAATGCATGACCGCTGCACCTGAATTGCAATGTCTTTGTTTTGGAATTGAACATATTATTGTTTTAATTTGTTTTACTATGTTTTATATGAAATACTTAAGTTTACATAAAGGTATATTTGTTATCAGTTAGTAACTATTTGATAATATATATTAATTAGTGAATAATAATATTAGATTTATGAAGTAAAACAAATATTTTTAAAGTTATTTTAAAATACTGCAACGTAAAATAATCATAAAATACCGCAACATAATGACTGATAGAATATATCTTCCAATAATTTTATTATAATTCATTTGTTACATTATGAATAAAGAAAACAAAACCACTGAAGACAGAGTTGAAATCTTCAATAAGCCTAGAAAACTGATAAATATAAAATTTTTAATTTTAACATAAGTTATATATTATTGTTAGGAAAAACTATTGATAAAGGTACAAAAAAAGGATTGAAGAAACATTGTTAAATGAACATTTGAAAGGGCAGAGAGAAGAGTATATGAAAATCTTTGAGAAATATATCGCAGAAAAAAATGTTCTTATTAATAAATATCGAAAAAAGTGTTTAAAGTTATTAAAACTCAGAAGAGAAAACGAAAATTTAAAAGACTATTGAATGAAGAAGAAAAATGTTTTTAAAATAAAATTTATAACTTTTAAGTTATTATTAATTTTATTTGTATTTATTTGTATTTGTAAATAATTTGTTGGCGTACAGGGTAGAATTAATTTTGTTTTAATATAAGCTCATTCATCCAGACTACTTCCTCGACTACTCTTGCATTCCCTAGGGTATTTCCTTTCTCACCCCGACGCCCCATAATTTAAATCTAACCACTGTATACCCATGTTGGTACTGTATACAGCAGCCGAGAGTCCACAAGCAGGTGAGCCCCGTTTCCAAGACTACTCCTTGTGATAACCTCGCTTTCGGGTTCCTGACGGCCGATAGAAGAGCTTACGTCTACCTAACTCCTTTAACTTTTCCGATATCCGTGCACACCTTTCCCATCATTTTATGACGAACCCATGCATACGTCCTGCACATTGTTTTCCCCTAGTCGCTTTAATATATAGCAAAATATTTAGTACAGATTGTAGTGAACCGTACCCTTATCAGACGTTTAGTCACTTATCTATTCGTTATTAATTTAATTTAGCAAAGACCAATTTTAGGTATTTAATTAATGAAATTTAAATATGATGATTTAGAAACTTTAATAAAAAAAAAATATTTATAAATAACTATTTAAAATTCAGCTTCTCTAGTTTATCTAATTTTCCGGCTTTAATTGCCTAAACTACTGAAAATAGGTAAATTTTTCTAACCTAGAAATTTGTTTTAAATCCTAAAATATTTTATTTAAATAACATGTGAAAATTTAAATTATTATATAAATTATCGAAATTTCTATTATATTGGCCGAAATTTTGGGTTTAACACCACCTCATTAACAATTTAAGAAAAATAAACTCCCTTGAGAATGATTATTTCATACTTTAACCACAATTGCTTTTTAATCATTAGTATCTCTATAATGGAAACTGAAATTTTAATTTTCTGTTAACCGAGATCTCTTAATTTCGACTTTACGAGTGAAATAAGAACATTCGCAACCTACTTCATGCATACATAAGGTTCTATCAACATCATAATGCAATCCAACCAAACTTTAGGCACCCATTCATAATTCGATTAATTAGAGAAATCAGAAATTATTAAGAGAACAAGAATTACAAAAATATACTTTTATTAGATTTATACAAAATTGAACAAAAAGAAATCACCGAAAATATAATTAGTACGTAAATATATAAATAATATTAGGAGAATGGAGTCCGTCCTTCTTTCCACTGGGTGGTCATTCGTCGATATCGACGGGGAACTTTCGTTTGTTCCGGAGGGGTTGGAATAGTATGGTTCCAACCTGGGGAACGGTATGGCATAATTCCTCTCCAAATTCGTCCATCCAGTAACTCGTGAGAGCCGGCGATCTCTCCTTCGTTGTCGTTGTGGAATTGTGGACGGGTGAGATGTCCAGACATATTTGCATCTCGTCAGTTTCCTTCACCTGAATTGGTAGCATATGTTCTTCTGATCTTTTCGGGTTTAGTGTGGTGTCATCTTCTTTCACAAATTCCGGGTGCTGCTCCGCGACGAGTGCGGCGGCTTCTTCCAGCACTTGCGCCTCATTATTCAAGATTGTGAGGCCTTCAGCCCGGCGCCGTTCACGGCGACGACGATTTTTGCTGGGATGGTGCTTCTTGCTGGTCCTGGGCGTCTGAGCTGGACCAGCTTGAGTTGTTTCCGGAAAATGGTTCACGGGGATCAAATTCAACTTTAATGCTAGATCGCGACCCGCTAGTCGTTTTACCAGTTCGGCTTCCGTGAATGATGCTACCAAGACGGCACTCTGGTCGTTGATTATGATTCGCTGAGCCCGGTTCTCTGCAATTAAATCCTCTCGGCATCTGGACAGCCGGTGGATTTTATCCTGGAGGATTTTGACCGCTTCGGGAGCGAACCATGTGCCGAGCGTGCGTTCGTGCTCCGCGAACAGTTTGTTGTATCTCTGTTGGCATAAATCGTGGTTCAATTGTAATGGCGGGGCATCTAATTTTCGCGATGATTTGGGGATTTTATATCCTGGCTGGATTTTGAGAAAGAGAATTTTAGATTATTGTAAACGTTTGAGGAAAACTTTCAGAAGGATTTTCTTGTGATTGTCCTGACTAAACGAGGGAGAGTTTCATTCCATTAATGTGTTGTATTTATAAATACATTACATATAATAATTATAAAATTTAAAATTAATTAATCCGAACATTCCTCAAACATTCTCTATTGCATTCATTTCATGGTTTGATATTAATTGTGCAGATGTCCTATTTGGCATTAGAACTAGTAAAACAAACACATTCGATGCAGAAAAGAGAAAAAAAAATTCTGATGCTCCAGTCATTTGCTGAGTTTATGAAAAAATAATTTTTATTTGGAAATGTTCGATAAGAATACTTCTTACAAAAACAAAAAAATAAAGAGAAAAATTCCACTTTTCTGATACATTTAGTTGTTTCTACTGACTTAACCCTAGTCGTCCCCTTTCATATAAAAATTCAACAGGTTTTAAACAAAAATTGCATCCCTACCTAAACATTCATTTGAATGTTTCCCCCTAGCTATGTCGATATTCCCGCATTTTAATCCCTACCGCTCCGACCAACATTGCAATGGCCGCCACGGTGAAGTACGACGGCGTCCTACTCTGCGATCAGTGTGACGAGACCTGACCATACCGGCAGACACCGAAGGGTGGTTGACGACAAGGCAGCACATCAACATCCCTCAAATTCAACTGAGGGAATTGAATCCTGCCAAACCATCTTCCACAAATTACAACATGTATAAAATAATGTTGAATTAGGGGGACCTGTCGTTGATACTAAAAGTACCTCGACCATCCATGATTAAAATTAAAAACTTAAAACCATAAACATTTCAAAAATTTATTCAATGAAATACAAGCTTACCAAAGTTCAAAATCTTAGATTCAAAATTTTAAGTTTTCAAAAAATTTTTTAAGGTTAAATATTATGACAATGGCTATTGTATTTATACTGTTTTCATGCGTGTGTGCGACCAATCAGAGTATTTTGAGTTTTTTTGGCCATTTTTTCGGGTTTTTTGATGATTTTTATTTAATTTTATATTTTTCTCTTTTGTTATTTATTTTTCTTAATTTTTTTTGTATTAATTTTATTAAATTTGCATTTTTATTTTTTGCTGATTCTTATTCTGGTCGCCTCCTCCGCCTGTGTATTTTCTAAACCTTATTTTGCAAGGTTTTGGCGGTTTTGTATTTTTACTTTATTTTTCTATGTATTTTTCGTGCAAAATTTATTAATTATTTGTTTTAATTAATTATGTTATTTTTTATTTTGTTTTATTTAATGTTTTTATTATATTTTTAATTTCTGTTTGCGGTGCGTGCTTGTGTTCTAATAGCCATTCTCATAATTTTTCAACATGACTTTTTCCTAGTCATTTGGTTTTGTTTTAATGATGGCTTATAGCCCAACAAATTTATTAAAATTTAGTGGATAATGACTCCTTCATAGAAAATCAAATTTTAGTTATGCTAGGATAACTTGATCCAAAAATAAAATTAAAGTTAATAATTAACAGAAACATACATTCAGAATCATATGAATTAATAATTATAATGATTATTTTAAAATTTTGGTAAAAGATAGTCGTACTTTCGAAATCATCAATCATACTCGAAAGTTTGTAGAAAATAACTGTTAATTATTTTTCAAATAAAAATGATGAATTAATAATCAAATATATATCTAAATATTTGAGTTTATATATATGTTTTCAATGTCTTTGTTACACATCAATAATATTATTAAACATTACACACACATCAGTTATAAAGATATGATTAATAGGAGTGCACTAATAATAAGGACATGAGTAATAGGAGTTTATAATTAAAAAAAAACTTGTAATAATAATAATAATAATATTAATAATATTAAAAACTTTTAATAAATATTATTAATTAAAACACTACTTATAAAAATAAGTAGTAAATTTAAATTATAAATTTTAAAAAAATAATGACCTTGAAAATATGAAGAGTCATCCAATGACCTTGAATGAGTCATTGTCTTTGTTTAAATGACCGTGAATGAGTCATAGTCTTTGTCTCAGAAGGTTGATACCCAAAAGCCTCACAAGATTATTGCGTTACGCAACACCAGCTGTTATAACTGTTAATCCCTTTAACTCTTAATCCCTTTGAATTGACCCTACACATTTATCTCTATTCGCTCCACAATCTAACAAGCTAACTCCAATACGGTTAATTCTATATTACTAATTATACATTAACAAATATATTAATTAACTAATTTGTATGCCACTGATAAATTAAAAACGAACACCATAATAATTATATATTACATCTACTACTAGAAAAATTATAAATTAATCAATAAATTTTCCATTGATTTAATTTAAAAAGAAGTTTAATAATATTTGGAATTGCGGGTTGTGTAGGTACTTTACATTATCTTTAAACCACTTATGATTGGTTCGCAGGGTACTTACATATTAACGCCACCGTCGCTACAGATTTGGCGGTTTTAATGTACAGTGTAGATTCTACACCTAAAGTTTTTGCGACATAACATAAAACACTTCATTTAAAAACAAAGTAGTCAATCGGATTTCAGTGGAAAATGGCCGATATAGAGTTTAACATAGATTCATAACAGTCTGTATTTTCTTTCGCATAATGTCGCCATATGAACTCTGATAAATAAGATTCCAAATGATGTCTTGCTGTCCCCCTATGTCTCTTGTTCCTCCATTTAGCATTGTACCACATTCTCTTAACTCTTGTATCAGGATCAATAAAATTGTATTTATGATTAACTTTAGAATTTAGGAATCCTTTTATTTCTATTCCCGAACCCATTCCAACTGCAAGAATAAATTGTGCTACCTTCGCAATGTTTTCAATAAGTTTATCAAGAAGGTAGAGCTAGTTCTATTAGGAACATTGACAACAAACGAATCTTTTGTTTCTCTACATATATACCACCAAACACCCACTGTTCGGGTAATATTCGACCACAATTACTTTTACGTTTAGTAAACAAACTTTCATCAATTTCCACAATGCAGTCTTGTCCACCTACTTTGTTGTTACATATCAACCTCGATCTATTCTTTTTATTAAAGTCTCAAATTTAGTCTTTTCCCAAAAATTTTATATTTTTAAATAAATTTGAAGACAATTTAGTATTACTTGCTAATTCTTTTAGTTTTTATTGTTTTTTTATTATTTTTGTTATTTGCCTTTTAATGTTTAATTAATTTTTTAATGATTTCCATTAATTTTTATCTTCATTATTTGCACGAGTATTTTCAATGGGTTATTTTTTCCTTCAACTTATCTATTGCTGTTTTTTGTTTTGCTGTGCTAAATGAACAAGATTTTTACATAATTTTAGTTAGTGCACAACAATATGTTATTCCAAAATTTTGAGATGCAGGAATGAAGGGAACAAATAAAAAGGCAAAGGGATGAAAAAAAAGATAATGGCAAATAATTGGGAAAATCTACAATGGAATACGACAAGGTCATTTTTAATTAACAAGTACAAAGGAAAGGAAAAAGAAAATCGAATTTAAATTTGCATTATCAATAGCCTATTTGATATAAAGAACAGGGTTCAACAGGGAAGTCAATAGATCGCGTCTTTTCAAAATGATATATATAAGTTACATATTATAGATGTTATTACTCCATTAAACTAGGCGTATGCAGTGACCAAAAGTTGAATTACAACCACAACATAATTCCCCAGTCACACACACACACATAAATATACACAAAACATACAATTCAGACCATCCAGACACAGATTTTATTGGAAACTCGGCTGGGCCCAACAGTGAGATCGGATGCACACAACCCTTCACCACATGATCGATAACCGAAAAAGCATCAACATTATAACAGAAAGACTAATCTAAAATTCATTTACTGAAACCCGTAACAAATTTACGACCAAACTCGGACAGTGCAATCTGCGGAGGCAGAAATCAGAAATTCCCCATCATGATCAAACATCGCAGATTGAACGGAATCTTCGTGGCCAACAAGTGACGTCACCTGGGAAAAGTATTGATTAATGAGTGAATGCAAAATTATTGGATTTACATTGAAACTGGCCGTTTCAACCATTTTGATCACCGAGTCACTACTCGACATTGCCACACAGGATCCACTCGTGTCATACCGGACATCGTTGGCAGGGTGAAATCCCAGATCAATTGTGTTAATCGATGTTGCCAATTGCCGGCAGTCCCAGAATTTCAGAAATCCAAACGCATCACAGGAAGCGATATTTGTACCCTGTTCATTGATATTTGCGGAATTAACGGCGTATTGATGGCCAGAAATCGATTGCCCACATGTGCTCTGAATCAATCGAAATCACAATAAACCTCATTTGAACATCTATAATAAATATCCATACGATTCTAGCATCCCAAAGGCAAACGGTTTTATCGGCCGATGATGTCAGAAGGATGTTACTATTCACGAGAAATTGGACGCTATTTACAGAATCCGAGTGTCCTCTTAGAATGGTGCGGCATTTCAAAGAGTTCAAATCCCAAACTTTTATTGTTTTATCATGACTTGCTGTAGCTAAAAAAGGAGCTGAGGTATGCCAATCAACAGACCAAATCGATTGGGAATGTCCTTCAAAGGTGTAGAGGCATTCTGCGGCAGATAAGTTCCAAATCTAAAAGACAAGAGATGTTATAATAAAGAAAAATAATCAAAAGAAACTGGGATTTACCTTCAAAGTAGTATCACCACTTGTTGTAGCCAATTTCTCACCATCATTATCAAATGCTGCACATGAAACCCAATTTGTGTGTCCTTTACCGGTCATAAGGACCTGCAAGGAATCGAGAGACCAAAGTTTCCATGAATCATCATCACTTGTCGTACAGAAAACCTTTTTGTTTTTATGTGTTCTGATACTGTTTAAATTTGATTAATAGCAATGACGAAATTCTATTCTGTACCAGGTTACAGCACCTTCATGCGCTTTTATTGTATTTGTCAATTTGAAACCTCCAACTCGAGTTAAATGTCCGGGAGGAGGTCGAAGTTTTAGCAGATCTTCATTTATTCCTTTATCAACTGGGAATGGAGTATCCTAACAGAAGAAGAAATACGTGAAAAGATTCAAACATTCTATTGGGTTGATATAAAATAAAAGGAGCACGAAAAATCGAAACTGAACAAAAAACATCAAAAATAATTTAAATAATGTAAAATTTATAAAAATTTAAAAATTTATATTGATTAGGATCAATGGGTTTGGTTGAATGTCAAATCAAGTGACGAATTCAAATATAATATTCAAAATTTAGTGAGGTCCTTAAGAAAAATTATAAGTACAAAACAAACTAATTAAAATAATTAATCCCTTAAAGGAAATTTTCATCACTGAGGAAACCGTGAGACACAGAATATGATTTCGAATCTAGTTTTGAATCTAATTTTTAATTTTTTTTTAATATTAAACTTTTTATCTCTATTATAATAAAATATTAAAATAATAATGAAATATTTTATAAATTAAATATTATAATATTATACGGACATTTTTTGTTTTCCCCCTCTGATTTCTTTATAAGTGACATAATATTTTCTACAAAATTTGACTATGAATCAAATTTATTTAAGGTATTCACGAATTTTAGGCACAGCCTTTTTCAAGTGATTTCGATCATTACTTATTTATTTAAAAAATAGAAAAAAAGTTATACATTTTGTATTTTTTATTGATTTTATTGGTTAAATTTAATTTTAAATAATATTTTTTATTTAAAATTATCCCCTAAAAAAAATAAATTTTCAAATTACATTACATGAATAATGATGGTTGGTTAATGTTTTTTGATAAGAAAAATGTCTGCGGCTTGACTTTCTAATGTGTTTTTATAGATATAAATATGTTGCTTTTAATATGTTCATTAAGTTCAAAGACAATGAAAGACTGGTCGCAGGAACTTTTTTTTATCAAAAAACACAAACCAACCATCAATATTCAACTAATATAATTTGAAAATTTCTTTTTATTTATGGGGATAATTTAAAATTAAATATATACATATATTAATTAAAATTAAATTTAACTAATAAAATCAATATACAATACAAAATGTATAAATTTTTCTCATATTTTTAAAATAAGTAATGATCGAAATCACTTGAAAAAGGCTGTGCCGAAAATTCGTGAATACCTTAAATAAATCTGATTCATAGTCAAATTTTGCAGAAAATATTATGTAAATTTTATAAATTTTAATTTGACATGATACAAATGATAATAAAATTAAAAAAAAACTTTTAAACAATACTGAAACATCAATTTAAAAACCTCAAACTATTTAAAAACATTCAAAAACATTCATAGCACTTTGCACAATAATTTTTGGATCCAATGACCTTATCAGCAATGCTTCACATATCACGCATTCCCAATAACTATTAAAACTTCTCAACAAAATTCTAAAATCAGACATTCCTATTTCACTTTTACAGCCTCTATTGTGCTCACTAATATTGGTCAAACCTTTCAATCGACAATGCTCTAGAACTCGAGTACAGAGATGACGGGAAGTCTCTCCAATGTATGTGGCATTACACCCATTACATGAAATTGATAAACGAGATCAGAACACAATCCAACCGGAGTTTTTGATTTGTTAATAAACATATTGCGTGCCTTACACGAATTAGAGACGATCTTATACTCTGAATTTCCTATCTGTTTACTTAACTTCCTTTTATAATTTGTAAAACCTTCAGAGTACAGCAATACTAACACATATTTAGGCTCAATTTTTTTATATCCATTTTTACAATCACCCAGATCAACACTCAATTCACACCCATTTGACAAATTACACTCAGACTTTCCGAAACATGGATCCTTAGGATTTTTAATCAATTTATCAACAGTCTCTTTTATCATCAACAATAAAAATGATTTAGAATACCCATTCTTTATCAACAACTCAACCAATTTATCAACACTGGCATTAAAATTTATAAAATTTAATTAATATTTTATTAAAATAAAAAATTTAATATTTATAAAAAAAATTTAAAAATTAGCTTAAAATATTTAAATTATTATTTTTATTATTATTATATTATTAAAAGAAATAATTTAATGTCATTTACATTATTTTCTTTTTCACCATTTAAAGCGTCATTTTTTGATTTAAATTCTCTAGCATCAGCCAATTTTTTTTGAGTGGCCCCTCGATTTAATTTATCAACTGTAAGAACGCCACCTTTGCGACAAGGATGAATATTTGAAACCTGGCTTCTATCTCGAAAAAATAATCGTTTTCCATCGTCATCTGTGGTGATAGGAAGAGTGGAATTTTCTAGACTCTGAAGTGTCATTTGAAGCCCTTGCATTTGACCGCAAATTCGATCTCTTTCAAGTTTGCTAAGCATTTTCTCTTTCATGGCTGTCTGATATTTCTGTTGTAATTGTTCTAAAGCCGGCTGATACGACGCATAATGATCTCGAAGTCTATGGAATCAAATCCAAAAAATGATTAATAAGTTAATCCCAAATACCGTTTTATTTCATCAATTAGTTTGTTTTTTTCCTGAACCATTCTCCGATGCTGAAGTTTATGATAATCTCGTTCACCTCTAAGTTTTACATGCATTTCCTTAGCTTTTCTACAATAAATAGCTTTATAAATTTTCAGTTTCTCTTTTGACAGAGAGTGGAAGATTAGAAATATTAATAATAATAACAATAATCATAATAATAATAATAATAATAATAATAATAATAATAATAATAATAATAATAATAATAATAATAATAATAATAATAATAATAATAATAATAATAATAAGAAGAAGAAGAATAAATAATTATTATAAATAATAAATAATAATAAATATTAATATTAAATAATAATAATAAATAATAATAAATAATAATAAAAATAATAAATAATAATAATAATAATAATTAATAACAATAATAATAATAATAATAATAATAATTAATAATAATAATAAAATAATAATAATTATAATAATAATAATAAGAAGAAGAATAAATAATTATTATAAATAATAAATAATAATAAATAATAATATTAAATAATAATAATAAATAATAATAAATAATAATAAAATAATAATAATAATAATTAATAATAATAATAATAATTAATAATAATAATAATAATAATAATAATAATAATAATAATAAAATAACAATAATAATAATAATAATAATAATAATAATAATAATAATAATAATAATAATAATAATAATAATAATCTTTATAAAAACCAATATTATTAAATTATTAAAACTTCAATAAATTTTATAATTAATTTATTGGCGATCTTATTCTGTAGAAAACAAAGAAAATAATTACAATGCCGCTTGCTTATATTTATTCCTATCTTCTCGCATCAATTTTACTTGTATATCTAACTGTTGATTTCTAACATAAATATCCGGAACTTCACTGATATCTTCCTCATGAAGCAAACCCTTATGTTTCTTTTCGAACCTTAATCGGAATTCAATGAATAATGAAATCTGTTGTTACAGCGGTTACCATTCTAATTGGAAACAATCAAGAGTTCGAGTCAACCCTAATCGAAGTAGAAACGATCTAATGTAATCGTCCATCGATGGAGGAACTGTTGTTAATTTTGGTCTATTATTGAAAATCGCTTCTTCCTTAATAAATAAATTGAAAATTATAGTCAAATATAGTTCAATTTACAAGAGCTCTTTCATCTTCTTGAAGCTCATCCAAAATTTTCGATGTGTGTTCAAACGAATCAAAAGTTCCATCTGTTATTTCATTTTAATTTAAGTCTTTTAGTATATGAAAATTAGTTTAACCCTCAAGCATCAAAATTTCATCAGATTTCACAAAATCATAATCGAATTCAGATTCTTCATAAACAGGTATTTCAATTTCTAAGATTCAACAACATAAATTTGTTTAATTTGAAAATAAAATACTTTCTAAAAAATATTTATTTTCATCCAAATCCATTTAAAATTAAAAAAAAGAAGTTATCACACAGCTATGGTTGCAATTATTAAAAGAAATAGATATGTTTGTTTAATTTTATAAATGTAATTAGTAAATTTCTTTAATTATTTGTAAAGTTAACCTTTTGATAAATGTAAAACTATATATAAAAGTAATTTAATTCAGAAGCAGTGGCTAGTGAAAAGTCTTTATTTTTTATTAATTAAAACATGCATTTTACATTATCAGATTCATTGTTGCATGGGTTTCTTTCGATATAAAATAACATCATGCTGCTTTAAATGTTGCATTCGTAGTGATATGAATGGTTATATTATATCCATTCGATGTCTATTTGTTATCTTGAACAGACACATCGAAACGATATAGAAAATAACATATGTTCAAACCCGTATAGTTCAATTGTGGACTAATAGCAAATATTTTACACATTAATATAAATTTAGTAGTTTTTAGTTGAATCAAATGTCATCGGAGTTTCTTTAAAGTTTAACAATTTAAAATATATATGACTACTCTTTACCTAATATGTTCCGTCTGGTGGGTTACTGGGTGCTATTGTTCGTTTTAATTATGTTGTGGTTACCCGGTAACGCCATATAAATATTTCTTTGCTACCACTCGGCACCCGCTGCTAAGCAACGTTGGAACTGTGTTCGAGTGGGTAGATCGTCCGCAAAAAGTAAGCACTATTACTAATACTGTAATTGACCGAACGATCTCTGGGTCCAACGAGCTGTCGATAGAAGACCTATGCTCACTTTTGATTTTTAGGTCCCCTTATATTATTACTGTGGGGTTAGTGGTGTGGATGACCTTCACCCCAATCATATAAAATAGTTTTTTGCTCCCGCCAATGGTTACCCGTTGCTAGGCAACGTTGGTAATGTAACCACTGGTCACAGGACGTCCAAAGGTGAGTTCCGATATCAGAACTGCTAAGGGTTAGTCCTATGTCGGGTTCAGCGGACTGCCGTTAGAAGGCCTATGTCCGTCTTCTATTTCAGGTCCCTTTATCACTTTCTATTTAATACTTTTCGTTTCTATATTTAATTACAAATAATATCATAATAAACGAAACAATTTTATTTTTAACGACAAACAAATTAAATTATCATCAGACATTAAGTTTCTCATTTTATTTGGCTACTCCTTGGGCACGTCTTCGCAACCGCTCGGTTCGACCCGGTCGAGCGTGTGATCTGGGCTTCTTGCTAGCTGATTGGGCTTTTTCTTGGTCGCGATAGGCTAATTGTGCCGGAGCGAATACCAGAGGGTAAGTCACTGCACTTCCCTCCTGGCATGCCGACAAGGCGACCTCCAGTCCTTTGATTTGAGTTCGCTGCGCCTGGTTCAACACTCTTTCCTCTTTCCAGCCCTGTTGTGCGGCAGTGAGGCGCTGGTATAATGATTTCATTTTCTCGGGTTCGGCCCAAGTGGCTTTCAGCTGTTGCATCTCTCGACTTTGTTGTAGAAGTTGTCGGTGCAGGTGTTGATTTTCTTGTCTGAGTTCTTTCAGTTCTTGGTACAATATTTTTGTGGCTTTCATTTCTGAAATTACAATATTTAAATGATTAGTTGTTTACAATATTGATTCAACTCGACTGATTCTCTCTATTAATAATTTTTACGAGGTATTATCGGCTGTGTCTCATGCGTCTTAGTAGATTAGTGTTAATGCTCTGGGTGGTCAAAGTTTCATGGCCAAAACGTTCTATCTTTTCCTATCATTTATTATCTATGAAACCTTTAGAATGTTATTGCAAAAAGTGAAAAATTTATATCTCATTTCGTTACATTAATTATCGAAGTAATTACTTTAGAAAATTAACCCGTGAGACATAAACATTTATTAAACAAAAAAAAACTAAAACATATCGATTTAATTCATTCACGACCATTAAATCGTTCACCCTTTCGATTGTTGTGTTTGTAATTCCACTGAGGATGCCTGCTCGCATAGGTATGATCGCCGGTTTGACGAGATCCGAGTCGATTTCGAAGAGTCGACTGCACGAGGTTCTCCGGTATCACCATTTTAGTCGGTGCTGTCATCTGTGTCAGCCTCGGGTCGTCTAATTCGAAAGACACCCCATATTCTGGCGGGAATCCATCGGTACTCGGGATAGCACCACTTGCGATATCTCTGTTCACTTGCACTAGTCGCTGTCGGGCCAACACCGCCTTCCGGTGGTACTTTCTTTCGAGTTCTTCCATCTTCATGGCCGCATATTCGGCTCGCTGGCGGGCTTCTCGTGCTGGATTGTGGCCCGGCTCGCGCTTAATCGCGATACTCGGCAGCTCGATCTCTTCAGCTTGATATTCTGATCTTCTTGGCCAACTGGAGTCTCCGTAAGTGGATAACAGATATCCGTTATCCCACAGGACTTGTCGGTATCGAGCGGCAGAAGCGCTCGGGATCTGTAGAGTCACTCGAGAATTGTCACTCCAATTGCCATGCGGGTCTCTGCGATCTAAACGTGAAAATAATTAATTACCATCATTCTTATTGATGCGCCTGCGTGTGCAAACATGGACGTTAGTGATTTATGCTATTTTCCTATCGAGTGTTACTAGGGTGAATTTGGCTATGTTAAAATTTGAAGCATAACGTGCGAAATTACCTGATTTTTCTCCTTCGCTAGGCCTCTGAGTATCATTTCTTGAGATCCGGTCTCGTAAAGAATCTCGAGCTCGAACACGTCCACTATCGGTGCTAGTTGTTAGGTGGTTCATTTACGTGGCATGAAATGTGAGTTTTTACTGGGTTCTTTTATATTCGTGAATTATTTGCGAGGGCGTGGTGGGGTGAATGATTTGTCATTCAATTTATTGGTTTTCGCGGTGGAGTGTCAATATAATTATTTTAGTTATTTATTGTTGATTATTTGATACTGTTTATTATTTATTTTGTTTAGTTCGGCGGTAAATGTTCATTCTATTGATCGTTTCATCTTCCTTGATTATGATGAGTTGATACGATCATCGTCATCGACTTGTCATTCGAGTCAGATTTTGTTTGGTGATTTATTCGGCGGTAATCTTGGACTATGACCTATCCGTAGTTTACTTGGCGTATGAACAAACAATTTGATCTGTATTGGGTCTATGTATCAATGTGCATCTAATCACGATTTTTCACTTGTCGATTGGAATTTTGGTGCTTATCATTCGAATTACTATTCTCATTCGACGCCGATGTATCCAAGAAAACACTACAAGTCGCTCTGGACTATTGTCATTACTGAGAGAAGATTTAATCGTACGTGCTGGTTAGGGAAAACTGCTGGGCGGAATACTTGATGACCGTTATTCAATGAAGAGGACACTATGGCTAGGAAAGGGTCTGAATCTTCATTTGGATTTTTAGTTGGGACATGTTATTGCACTATGGTTTGTTCTCTTGGTTGGAACTTCTGATTTCATCGCTTTTATTAATTTCAGGGTGTTCCTAATTTTATTCGATTTCAAAGATTCAATATCGTTCGTGGCAAGTCTGTGTTATTCGAATCCCTTCACGAAAGTTGAGTTATTATGTTTACGTCTGTGAATCATCTATGATATTTTGTTATATTGTTCTATTATCATTGTGTACAATTCTTAATTGATTTATTCGTGTGCGATTAATATGATTATTTTGGTCGTTTCAGTTTTTAGTTATTCGTAACCTAATAAATTTTATTATTCTCGGATTCATGAATCGTGTATTTATCCTTCAATGATTTAAATCTAATCATTAAGTTAGTTTACAGTTTATCGATGCCTTAATGCCTTAAGTATTATTACTTTTATGAAATTTTAGCGAATCTATATTCTGTCGTACTTTTCTAGGAATCAGTTATGTCTACTCTGTCGTTTGCTGTTTCGTTTCTTTACTTCATTTTCTCTGGCTTCTTACTCATAAGTCATTTACTAATTTAGATTAGATCCGAGGATACTTTAAATCATTAATACTTATTAAATTTTTCTTGATTTTCATTACGTGAGTATTTAATTTTGGATCATTTATTTAATTAATTACTATTCCTGGTTACGTTGCAAAAGTCTTCTCGTATGAATGTTCTGGTCACAAATTTAGTTATTATTTCATAATTTTAATTGGAATAATTTATTTACGACACGTCTAGTTTAATATTATGGGTTCAATTACTTTAAATTAATTTAGTTTAATTTCCATTTAGTTATTAAATTTATCTGCATCGCATCGGTTTCAAGTCCCCACTACCCGAGCCTTAATTTTAGCCCTAAAGTTCTTGTGTTCATATTAGATTTTACGAGTGCCCACTGGACTACTCGGTGTTATCATTTTAGCCGATGTGTAATTAAATATTTAGGTCGATTTTACGGGAGATGGGTGAAAGAGATCTAGCCAAAAGTCTAGCTCTCAATCTTCCCACTGCCCCTATACGGTAGAATATTTACGTTCGAGATCCGTCGTTACGCACGACAGAGCTCTCACGGGCACACACTGTAGGCGGAGGAACCGCACTTACACAGTGTGACTAGTTATGTTGTGATTTTACTTTCTTGTGTGATGTGTGGCTGTGGGCCAGAAAAATTTCGACTCATAAAACTGAAGATTCATTTTTTCATAAATACATATATTTGTTGAAACAATTTCATCATAGCTCGTTCATAGATCATGCATATCAACATACGACAAGAGGTCCTCACACATACGATCAAGTAGAGCTTACATTAAGATACTTGATTCGCAGAATGAAAACAGTTATCGAGAGTTGCTCCTTTGAATTGGTCTGACAAAAGTAATTTGTTCACTGAGTGAAAAGTAATTTTTTCATTTCAACTTTGTGAAAATGGATTGGTATTTATACCTGTTCTGTGACCCTAACCTTGCGTGTTATTTTTTATGCGTTAAAACAAAATTTGACCTTGCAATTATGTGTCTAATTAATTTCTAATTTATTATTATTTTTTGATTTCTTTTACAATTTACTCATTTATTTTTAATTTCAATCATTTCTGATTAAAATTATTTTATTTTTGTTCACTTTATTCATGAACTCTTTTAATTTTTCGTAAATTGTCCCTTTTTCGGTCAAATCTTTTGTTATCATGTTATTTCTATGTCCATTCGTGCGTATCTTGGTGCGTTTGTTAATATTTTAATTTAATTTTATGTTTTCTATTTTATATGTTAAATTATGTGTTTTTCTCGCATTTTTAGGTGTTTATTAGATGTTTAAGGGTCCGATTTTGAAATGTGCGTGTTGTATTTGCGTGCTGTTTCCAATCCATTTAAACAAAAGCTTGTACTGGCCCAACATTACTAGTTTGTTAATTCCGTCTTTCCTACCCGAGAATTCTTATAATCTTCTCATCCCCACGCGTCAATGCCTTCCTATTACCTTTATGAGCCAATATTTATCGCATTTATTAAATAACATTTAAGGTACACCGAATATATATTCTATAAAATAAACGACACTTTATGATAATTATGTACTGTTTAGTAATCGAGCTGCTCGGCGTTTAGCTCGTTCCTTACGCCCGGGTCGATACCCGCTAGTCTTTGGTGTGGCCTTCGGGTCAGTGGCCGTTGTCTCTCGGTAGGCCAGTTGGGCAGGGGTAAAGACAAGGGGATATGTTACTGCTGCCCCTTCTTGGCAGGCCGACAATGCGACCTCCGGTCCTTTTATCTGTGTTCTTAGGCTTTGGTTTAGCTGTCTCTCGTCCGCCCATCCCTTTTGGGCTGCTGTAAGCCTTTTATAAAGCGCCCTTGCTTTCCTGGGCTCCATCCAGGCGGCCTTGGTTTGTTGAACTTCCATTGATAGCTGGACGACCTGCTCGTAGAAATTCTTATTGGTTCTCCGCGCGTGCTCTAACTCTTTCTGTAGTATTTTCAGGGATTCCATTTCTGTAACAACGAAAAATTATTCTTGACTACAAGTCTTACATTACTTAATTTCTCAAAAAAACGTTAATATTACGGAAAAATAAAATTGAAAGAAAGAAAAAATTCTGAATGTCAGCTAATCATTTATTTAAAACGTGGTTTCGAGGGAGTTCAACGTAATCTGATCATTAATGTTCTTCTGAGGTCCACTGAGCATCAAAGCGTTCCCGATATACGAATACAGGTCGCTTCGTGTTTCTCGTGCGGTTGGGGCTGGGTGGCGGCACATAATGGTAAATGTCCGCGATCCTACCGGCCGCGATATCGTCTTCCCCATTCGCCAGATATTGCCTGGCCCTGATCACATGGAAGTCGACCTGTCGCTGGTGGTCCTCGAGACGTGCAAGGAGAGATTGGGCTCGATCACGAATTTTATGGGCCGGGCTCTGATCACCTTTTCGTCTGCTCGACACAAACGGTCTCCCATTATCTTCCACCGATTGTAAGGCGTTCCATTGGGGCTCTCTCGGTTGGGGCACATCGCTGTACTTTTCTCGCCAGACTCGTCGCCAGGCTTGCCGCCACTGATCGGCAACTTGCGTGGGGACACGGATGATGGCGCTAGATTCATCTAAATTAGTTTGATTAAGTTAACTCGTTTAAATTTTCTGTGTAGTAAATATCAGGTTCCTCGCCTTACGTCAATTCTACTGACGTCCTATTCTATGTCTTCATAATTGCTTTAAGTGTTATTATTTTGATAACCGTTTCATTATTTTAGATAAGTTGGTCGTCTTTTGGTTCCTTTCAAAATAATTTTTTATTTTCCAAGCAATGGTCACAAATATGTGGTCCACTCTAGTTGACCATTGGAGGGTTGCTCAAAAGTCTGATTTCATTTACGCAATAATAATTATCCTAAAGTTCTAATTAGTAACCCTTTCCTACTTACATATTTATTCATTGTTGAATTCATTTAATTAAACAAAAATTATTTTCCTATTGTCTAAATCGGATCACCTAAATAATAAATATAAACGTTGATTGGAATCTTTTATGGTTATTTTCCAAACAGAAGAAAAGCATGTATTTTTCAGTTAAACAATTTAATGGAAAACACTTTTGATGGCGATATATGTTTATTCATATAAGCAAAATCGAATAATTATATTTCAAATAAAACAAAGATTTCAAAATAACAGTAGTTATTGAAGTATCAGTGTAAAATTATTATTAATTGACACAAAATTACTTCTCTATAAATAAGCGAATTCAAAGAATAACATCTAAAGTTGTAAATGATTTCAAAGTCCAAAACAATATCTAACTGGCCAACTAATTTGGGAGTTCTTTGCACGAGTTTTTGGGGAGATATTTAGGACATCCTTTATACGATTTCTAAATGGTTATCAAAGGGTAATTAATACTATTTTAAGAAATTATTAACAGTCAATAAAACTACTTATTAAACAAATTTAAAATCTAAATTTAATTATCATCTAATAATTAATACAAAGAATAAGGCAAATTAATTTAAAAGGAAACTAACTTACCCAAATTGTGAGACCCCATATTCATACCCCTATCCTCCTCGGGTATCTTTGTCGTTGTACTTTCGTCATTAGGATCAAATTGTTCATACATTTTGGCTTTTTCCAAAAACATTTTTCTATCAGTTTCGGCCGATCAAATCTCTTATATAGCTTGGGGCATAGATAGGAAAAGAAAAAAAAACGGGTGTGCGCGTCTATTCGAGATTCATAGATCGTGACATTCTCGCGAAATGTCACGTTCTATATTATATATTTTGGCAATTCGTCGATTTTGTTTATGTTGTATGTCGGATGGAATACAAAATTTAGTAATACTATTCATTTCATGGATTATTGATGACAGCCCTTTTTCCTCATGTCATTTATTTTCGAGGTAATTTATTTGTTAGACGTAGATGTAAGATTATATATTTCTAGTTATCACGTTGATGGCTAACTAATCAAAATATGGTAGTGAAGTGCGTTCGGAGGTCGTGGTTATTCGGGTCGGGAATTTGGTAACTTCAAACTCCCTGCCAAACGAGCCTACAAATCATTCCAATCTCAAATCAAAACGATGATGATCCGCGAGGTATTTTCTCGCTCGGAAAAATGTGTTGGAATTTGACTCATCTATTGGAAATACTCTGTTGTTATATCGTTTGACTAATTGTACATATGATGGGTAAAATATTGACTTTATTTCCTTTTACATGATTTACGTTTTATTATTTTATTTTGTTTGGGGAAGGGTGAAGAATTTCTTTGGCAATTAGTTTCGCTCCAGGAGTAAATTGCATTAATATTAATCTCCTATTAATCCTCGATTTTAATACTTTCGTAGGGTATTTATTATTTTTGTGGTTTTAATTTTGGTGGCTAATTACATATAATAGAGATAGAAATTTGGAACCCAATTTTCTTTAATCCGAGCATCTCAACGTTTAACTTATTCTTGGCTGCTCAAGACTTAACTTCTCTTGCCTTAATCCGTCGGTTGGCGATTTTGTTTAATGTCGGAATGAATTTTTGTTCTCATTTCCTTTTAATTTTTATCAACTGTTTATTTTCAACAAAAAATTCCATTCCCTTATCTTAAAGGTAGTATTTTAGTCCGGTCATACTGGGGAAACCTTCTATCTCATTTTTATTATGATTTTATATTTTCCTAGTTCGGATTTTATCGAGTTAACATATTCACCTTCGTGGTTAAAGTAGCTACGCTATTTTATCTTTTTCCCAAATAATTTTGTCGAAGCTTACTAGAACATTAAATTGTTAAGTTAATCGTCGCAACCTTCATTCAATTAAATGGAAATGTTGACTCTCATTATGACATCAGTGATTTATAATTGTTACGGGAATTTTACATTTATTTGAGCAGTTTTGACTATCTATAACGAATTAAAAGTTTACAATATCCAAGGTTCCCAACGGTTATCTTATTGATTTTAGTACGAAACGACAACTTAAAAATTATATTTCGTTTTACTTAAGAGTATACCCTTTGGGTTCATAACGATTACTATAATTTATTTAAAATCGTGACCCTAACTTAGATTTATTAATTATTAAAAGTTCCTGGCAACCGCTCCATATTTATGATTACTTTAACTTCATATTAATAGCTTGGAATTTATGGTTATATTAAATTCATAGTAATAGTCTGGATTTATAGTTGATTTTAATTCATAACAACGATTTCATTTTATATTTCCCCGCTAACTTTCCCTTGGTTGACCTTAGGCGCATTGTGTTCATATTATAGTTAATGAGTGCCCACTGGACTACTCGTGTGGTGATTTTGAGCCGTATGTAAATATAGTTTAGGTCGAGTTTATGGGAATTAAGAGACGAGGAAATAGCCAAAAGACCATTTCCTTACCCATCTCTTCCCCTATACGGAATAATATTGACGTTCCGACCCCTGCGTTCCGCACGCCGGAGCCTTCACGGGCACGAATCATTGGCGATATTCCACGCACTTACACGAATTCGAATAGTATGTTAGATTTTAATAACTTCTAACGTGTCTTTGGCTGTGGGCCGGAAAATTTTCGACAATATAAAACAAATTTATGCTATCAAAATAGTTTATTAACAGATAATTATAAATTACCCATTACATTAATTACAAAATCGTTGGGTTTTCGTGTTATGTTTATATTTATTTCGTGCGGATCTTATTGCACTTTGTTATTATTTTAATTTATTTTTGTGTTTGTAATTTTATATTTAATTGTTTTCTTCCTCGTATTTTGATAGGTTTAATTGGTGTTTTAAGAGGTTTGAATTTAAATCTGCATGTTATGTTTGCATGTGTGTTACCGATCCATTTAAACATTTACTAGGCCGTCTGTGTTCTGGCCCAACACGTCTTTGTATAAATTACTGTTGGGCCAGAACACAAACGGCCTTGAGAATTGTTTAAATGAATCGGTAATACACACGCAAATACAACATGCAGATTTAAAATCGAACCTATTAAAACATCAACTAACCCTGCTAAAATACGAGAAAGAAAACAATCAAATATAAAATCGTAAAACACGAAAATAAATTAAAATAATAACAAAGTGCAACAAGATCCGCACGAAATAAACATAAAATAACATGAGAACATAAAATTTGACCGAAATTTGACAATTTATCAAAAAAAATGCGAAAATCCATGAAAACGGAACAAAAAATAAATAATTTGAATTGGAAACAATTCAATTTAAAAGTTAAAAAGAAAATTGTCAAATTAAATTATAAAAATTATAAAATTAAGAATAGAATATGCTAGAAAACCACAAGGTCAAATTTTGTTTTACTAAATCAAAATTAACATGCAAGGTTAGGGTCGTACAATATGTATATATACCGATTCATTTTCACATAATTTTAATCGTTAAAATCGGTTTTTAAATCAGAATCAACTTTACTCTGTATAATTACTAGTAGATTACCAGAATTTTTAAAGGTGAGTGGAGTAATGCTCGAAAACGTCGTGTCCTCGCAACCTCGTATGAGCTCTGCTTGGCATTGGCGTGGAGAGATAGTTATGTTGTTATTATGATAAACGAAGTTATTGTGGTAAATTATATTTAAATAAAATATTTAATAAGAAACTAAACTTTTTCTTTGTAGAAATTTTTCCGGCCCACAGCCGACACATCATGCAAGATATCAACTTATCACACCCTATCGAGTTGTGTAAGTCTGCCAATAATTCGTGCCCGCCGTGAGAACGCAGTAGCTGGAACGTAAATTATTAATCTGTATAGGGGAAATGGGTTGAGGGAGAAAGAGTCTTTTGGCTGTTTCACCCTCACTCAACTCCCGTAAACTCGACCTAAAATCACGACACCAAACGGCTTAAACTTAAAACATTGAGTAGTCCAGTGGGCACTCATAATATTGTAATATTAACACAGATTTTCCTAAGATCAATTAAAGGAAAGGTGACTGGGGAGTCAACGCAAATTAAATACTATTGCTATGATCTCTAACTTATTCATTATAGGTTGATAAATCAACAGAGATAAGTGCAAGTAATATTCAATTTATCCCTCCCAATAATAGAGTAATCGCATAAAATCTCTGAATACTAACAATGGATAAATATAATGATTACTTCCAAACTTAGTAAGGAGGACAATTAAATCTAGAAAGCTTTGGTAAAAAACATGATAATCGAATATGTAATGAATAAAATAAAAATTTGGGATATCATCAATAAATTTACAAAATTTACAAAAATTGTACTGAATAAGTCCACTAATAAGCAGTAATTACAGTGGCAAATAAATTCCATTTGATGGGGTATACTCCACGACCACAGAAGCCGCTGTAGAGGAGGTTCATATGCGACGATTGACATACGATGTACATTAAAATAAATGAGACGATGGAGATTGCCAACATGTATCGTCGAGGGGAGATGAAAAAATCTGAAGAGTAATTATTCAAATGAGGAACGATAAAAAAAAGAAAAATTACCTTCATGTAACATCAAGCAATAAAAACAACTCCCCTTCAAGTAAGAATACTCATCCCCGAGACTAGAAGTTCCAGTGAACATTAATATTGATCAACAACTACCTAAATAAATTGCTAAAAATAGGGAAACAACCAAGAAAATTACCTGAGATTGTAAGTTGCAAAAATCTAATTCAATGATAACGAAAATTAAATTAAGTAACTAATTAATGCCATTCAGTTGACATTTCTGAAAATCAATTCAGCCGAAAAACACCAATGGATTTGCAGGCGACGGTACATGACCTTTAAAATTGGCAGTAAGTACACCAATTAAAAAATCGAATTTTACCTGCGCTTTCCACACCATTCCACCAAAAATCAAATCAGTGTGCACCCCTACCACCCGAAAATCGGCAAATTATGTGCTTCCATAAGTATAAATACAACGGGTTAAATGAATAACGCCATTCACTCTTTCACTAATCATATGAATTCTAATACTAATCAACGTGGAGAAATTAGTCAACTCGAGATCCAAGGAGACGATATAATTATGGAGTCAACAAGGAGCTCCAGAGATGGTAAGCCTCAGTGTTTTTTTATTAATCAAACTACCCTCAATATGAGTCATAGTTACCCCGACGTGGAGAATCAACCCCAACGCCAATTGTTCCGGATTTCAGAATTGGATTGTTATGACTTCTATGAATAAATTTATGTTAGCCAAAGTTTCTTCCTTATGAAAGTTTTGTCGATCTAAGAAAGGGAACCTCCGTTAAGCCATAGGTTTTCCAAGCCCCTCAGCTTGAAGATGAAATGTTACTAGAGACACGCGGCAAATCGGTGTCGCCAGGATGCGGGATTCACCGTATCCCAAGCCAAGGAGTCAAGGTTCGGACAACAACGCCATCGGAGGAGATCGAACTCCTGGGGTCACGCTGAGTTCCTCCTCGCCCCGTCTCGAGGAACATCAGCGACAGACCAATGCCCAGATAGAAAGTGCCAGACGGTACTTAGTCAACGTCTATGACGATATCGCAAAGGGAAGAATTCTCAGCACGGACAGATACGCTCCGTCATACAATACATCGTTCAACCTCGATGATCGCAGGTTGAACACGAATTCCAAGGCCATCAATGTAGTGGTCCCACGGAGGATCCTTCCCCGAAATATGAGAACGGAGAAAGAACAAATTGACGAACACCATGAGCATCCGTATGCTTGAATAAATCCACGGCCAGACAACTACAAACGCCATTATGGACCATATTGCAAATTAATGATCACAATAAATTAGCTTAGTTTGGGTTGAGTTTTTTTTCCAATAAAATCATGTAAATAGAAACATCGATAAAATTCTACGGCTTTAAGATTATACCGAATAATAAAATGTAGAAGTGTGCGATCTAATAATCGTTTTTTGTTATAGACATGAAATCCAGCCAAATCCTGCAGCGCGAATTGGATAACGCGCAGAAGGTAAACCAGGCGTTACACAAACAGATCCTACAACTAACCAGGGAAGTACAACAGACCAAGGCTATCTAGGTAGAACCGAAAAGGGTCAAAATCTCTACCAGAAAATTACCACGACACAGAAGGGTTGGGCTGACGAGAAACAAATGAACCAGAATCTAAGAACCCAAATAAAAGGCCTAGAAGTAGCAGTAACGGCCGGTCAGGAAGACGTAGCGGTGACGTACCCCTTCGTCTTCGCTCCTGCCCAAATAGCCTACCGGGATGCGGTGGCTACTCCAAAGGCCGCCCCAAGACAAAACAGACGTCGTCCCGGAAGAAATGAGCGCGTTGCGTCGGACCGCTCTGCACTACGAATAATGCATGTCACTAATCATTTTCAAATAAATGTTTTTCTCTCTCGAGTTGTCTCATAAATTAATGTTGGAACGAAATTTTAAATCGATAATAAGAGTCAAAATTTATGTTATGAGCAAGACCAAATAGGAAAGAAGGACCGAAATGAATAAAGCGCACACAGGCCTTCTAACGGCAGTGCGTTGAACCCAGTTTGAGGTCGGGCCAGAGCAATTCCTATGTGGCGCTCACCTTTGGCGATCTCAACACCAATGGTTGCATCACCAACGTTGCCTAGCGACGGGTTACCATTGGGGTAAGAAAAGCTTTACATCTGGGGTCAAGGTCATAAAAACCATAAACCCCACATTACTATTATTGGTGTAAGATGGAGATATCGGATCTTTGGATGCAAGGAATAAGTATCTGGGCCGTTCTGATAAAGATGTAGATTTTCACAAATAATTGGCATATTGTGGTATATCGATTTTAGTTGATTACTTATATAGATAATTGAGGAAGTCTAATCACTCGTCCCCTTCGATGTCCACGGGCAGACAACGACGCTTGGGGCATTTTGAGGGCGCATTTAGGGTCGATCGCCTATGTTCTCCTCTTTGTGTATCATCGGCTTCACCAACGAAATTATTAGTGGCGATGAGCGTCCGCTTGTCGGTTCAGCTTCCACCCCCGGGTGGTTTGACATCGTGAAGATGTAGACCTGAGTGGGAGACTCGATACCCGACGTACAAATTGTGATCTGGGTTGAAGAGGGGTGCGAGAAGAAAAGTTGCACCGGCGCATATATTATTTCCAAATCTGATGCGCGACGATTTTTCCTCCTCATGAGACGTACCTCAAAATTCCATCGTCTCCGAAGGTCCGTCATGTTGCAAATTTTCCTGTAACAGGGCATTTTCGGCCCTGCGTCTCTGCCTCCGGCGACAGTTCCTGTTCGGTTTCCCGGGTATTCCCAAAGATACACGTTGAAGGATTTTGGCCAGACATTTGAGCTTCCGCCTGAGTTGGTAAGTGATGGGCGGGAATTATGTCTAATTCCTGTTCCAATCTCCTGCTTGGGAGACAATCTAGGAGCTCTCTTTCAGTGAAGATTTGCCGGAGCGCAGCGCTCCGCTAGGATATAGTGATACGCTGGCTCCGGTTTTCGATAATTAAATCATCTCGGGCTCAAGAGAGACGTGAGATTTTCTGATAGAGCCCCTTGGTTGTTTCAGGCGCGCACCAAGTGCCCTTAATTTTATGGTATTTTTAGTGGAGAACGGAGTTTTCTCTCTCTAACTTCTCGATTTTTTGTGTCATTGCCACTACGGACGGCGAGATTCGGGGGATCCTTTGTAATTGCGACAATGAGGCCATAATTTGGTAATCCAAAAATTTGGCAGAGAGATGAAAAGTTATTGAGAAAACTTTATCCGACGGGCTCCTTCCTATTGTTTTAGTTAACTTTCTAATTTACTATTATCGATTTGTTTCTGTGACTTTACTAAATTACTATTGTAGTTATATCGATTTTATTAGACTAATTTTAGTAGTAGGTGGTGCTCCGTAATTTAACTTACATCAATATGAAGCTATTACCTGCATTCTTTTAATCAGTATTATTTTTAGAGTTAATGGTCACGCTTAGGTTAATAAATCATGTTAGTGCAATATATATAATTAGTCAAAAAACATATAAATGAGCATCCAAAACAATTTATAAAGATTTAAATAGTTTATTAATTATGTTAACATATAAATTACAAAGAAAAATAACGTAACAAATCAAAATACAATACTTCAACTAAAATTGATCAAAATTTTGATTAACTAGTAATAGTTATTTTTAGAGTTATAAAAGTTGAAAATAATGAATTTGGTTACTGTTTATATAGTAATTTTATGCGTGTGTGCGAGCAAAAGGCGATTATTCGCCATTTTACGGGGTTTTTATTATTTTTATTAATTTTTTAATATTTTTATAATTTTTTATGTATTTTTCTTTATTTTTTAGGTATATTAATCTTTTGTTGTTGGATCTATTTTTTATTTTTATTTTTATACAATATTCTTTTTAGCCCTTTAAATTTTGTTTCTTTGTCGCTGCTTCTGCCTATGTATTTTTTAAACCTTATTTTTCAAGGTTTTTGCAGTTTATTTTATTTCATATATGTTTCTTTTTGCATTTGTATGCGTTAATCGATTTTATTAATATATGTTAAAATTAATTTTGTTATCTTTTAATTTTTTTATTTGATGTTTTTATTTTATTTTTAGTTTCTGCTTGCGGTGCATGTTTATGTTCAGTGACCATTTTCCTTATTTTTGTTTTTAGTTTTAATTCGCACTACAATTATATATTTTTGTTTTAATTTTGGCTTTAAGCCCAACATTCCTGTGAAAATATTTGCTCGGCAATTTGTAAAAATTCTTATTGAGACTTTTATTTGACTCTGCTTTGAGCTTGAAAATAGTATCTAGAATATTGTTTACTCTTACACCTTATGACAAAAACATGAAAAAAATGAAATAGGAAATTCTTTATGGATGGTATATGAAAGCGTTTTTAATTCAAAAATCTTGGACTCCTAAAATATATTATTCAAATTCGAATGAATCAAACTAAGTTCTTTAAAGTACGAGCTATTAAACCTAGCTTTACTCTAGTATAGGTCGATGGTGGCCAAAGTGGAGGTCGAGATTTTTTTTGGAGGGTCGTCAATTATCGTATTTAAAATTAATAATAAAAATTTGTTTTTGGATAATTAAAAATTAAAATTCAAAGGGAGAGACTTATGATGTATGATGCACGAAGATTATTAATGAAAACTACGATGTATTATATGGCAAAATATATATTTATCTAAACAAATAGATTTTTTTCCGTCGAAATTTTTCCGGCCCACAGCCGAAACATCTTACGAGTAATTAAAATCAGACATATAATCGAATTGTGTAAGTGCGTGTACAATCGCCAATAATTCGTGCCCGTAAAGGCTCCGGCGTGAGAACGCAGGAGCTGAAACGTCAATATCATTCTGTATAGGGGAAAAGGGTGAAAGGGAAATAGTCTTTTGGCTGTTTCGTCGACACTCCTTTCCCACAAATTCGACCTAAAATATTTTCACACACGGCTAAAATTCAAACACCGAGTAGTCCAGTGGGCACTCACTAACTATAATATAAACACAAATGCGCCTAGGATCAATTAAGGGAAGGTGACGGGATTTTCAATAGTAAAATCGTTGCTATGCTCAAAATATAAAGAATTTTGCTAAAAGTATCAAGGAACTTGTTAATGAAACTAAAATGTATATGTTCGAAATATAAAGAAGTTTTGCTAAAATCAGTAAATGAATGTGTTGAAATATAAAGAATTTTGCTAAAATTAGTAAATAAATATGATCGAAATATATAGATGTTTAATAAAACTAAAATCTCGAAATACTATGACCAGAATATGAAGGTTTTGCAAAATTAGTAAAGGAGTCGTTAAATAAATTAAACCTCGAGATGCTATGATCAAAATGTAAATATGCTTACAAAATTTCTAAAGTTATTAAAGAGCTTGTTGATAAAACTAAAATCTCGAAATGTTACGATCGAAATATAAGGGTTTTTGATAAAACTAAAATCTAGGATCAATATCATTGATAAAATAAAAACGTAAAGAGTCTACATGAGACTAATACCCGAGCTAACTGGATTGATAAAGCAATTATCTAAAATTAATGAAACCCCAAATTACCATTTCCTAGGTGAAATCAATCTTGTAAACTATAATGATCTTCAAAAAGAAAACGCGAAGATACATAAATTTTATCAATTGCATGAACCGGATAATAATAAACTAGCTAAATAAAATAGTGCCCACAAAATTTCCACCTCTAATTAAGTTAATATAAAAGTATTGATAAAACAGAAAATACAATGAATAAGCTTACTCATTAAAGCACAAAATACATTACTGGGATCACAATAGCCTTGATTAGGAAAAGCATATAGGAGATATTATAAACTTCATTGTCGAGTTATATTACGAAGTTTCATGACAACAATAGCCGAATCCATTCGACACAAGCCATTTTAAATTCGATAGTATCCATCCACGAATATATCCCGATACCATTCGGAGGAGACGCCCTAAAGCCTGATCAACTAGCGAGAAAATCCAGAATTCAATATTGTAAAACTAGGAATGAATAATATCATATGCAGGAGATATAATAAATAGCTTATCGCGTGGACGAATAATAATTAGTGAGGCAAAGATCTTTCACTATTAATTACTCGGAGGAAAGTAAAAATACTTAATCCGGAAAATTCTCGACGGTCGATTTTTTTTGTCAGTAGCCAATTGTCATGATTCAGAAGAATTCTAATCCATAAATAAGGCTACAGGAGAGGGAACGGAAATGACATTCCTTGAAATGTCACGGTAAGCAATCTGACAAAAATCGATGCACAGTGTGTCACAACTGTCGACAACTGGTGAAGTATTAGCCAACAGTTGTTGAGGAGGTGTACACAGGTCACAAATTCCTGCACCAGTAGACATACAGTCCAGTATAAGAACTGGCTCGGCTGAAAATCGTTCATTCCAATTCATTATTGACATGTCCCGAAAACAAGCACAAACTTCAAGAGAGCACCACGGGTACAAGGAACCCAACACCGCGAGCGTCAGCGGACCTTCACATTCAGGTAATTCTCCAAGTTTTCGTTATCTTAATATTAATGTATTTTCCGAGTCTTAGTGCAAACAGGACCCAACCAGCGAACCATTCCCGGAAACAACCGCTAATGAACCTAATCAGAAAACCATGACAGTTTATTGCTAAATATCATAAATATACTGGTTGAATCGGTCAATTCGTATTGTTTTCGATAAATGTTTACGTATCCTACAACTAATTGAATAATAAAAATAAGAAAGAAAATGTAATGCGGACTTACCCACTCAATCAGTTACCAAATGACCAACCATTAGTTAAATAACCCTAGTGAATACGGACACCCGACCTGATATTTGCAAGTCGTTGGTAAAGGTCAGGAGTCGCTTCAGGCAGCTTCTCAATGGTGGTGAATACATTTTCTTTTGAACTTGGGATTTGTTTTTCAATTTACAACTATAACGAAAAAGGATAAAATAAAGTAAATTACTATCGTACTTAAAGTAGATTTACTAAGCTATCAGCATGATTAACTTAAACGTTTATTAATTTTAATATGATTTGAGTAAATTGAGCCTTGATAAATTAACGATTATGATTAAAATATATCTATGTAAAAGTATTGGTATCATTTTGAATAGGCTATCAGCATGATTAACTTAAACGTTTGTTAATTTTAATATTATTTATGAGTAAATTGAGCCTTGATAAATTAATGATTATGATTAAATTATATCTATGTAAAAGTATTGGTATCATTTTTGGATCCGACATTTATTAAATTCCGTGTATAATCAAATTAATTATCCATTCGAAACTCTATTTAGATTAAACTAAGCAGTTATTAAACTAAGGCAAATTCTTATCATAAGTAATGTAGATATTTACTGAACTCAAGGAGAGCAAGTAAAGTATTACTACAATTGGACCAAATTATTCAATCGAGTTACAGCCGGAATTGAAAACCGGGAGGATTAAGCTAAAATCTTCATTAGGATCTCGAATCTCGCTGGTTAAAGTGACGTCTATAAATTACACCGTAATGAATGAAGTTTATGTAAAATGAGTAGTTCCATACAACTGACAATCCATGCATACGCACTCTGATTGTTATGCGGAGAATAGATTATACTCAAACACGAAGAAATAAGTAGCCAGATGTCCTAAACCCGAGCTAATAGTAATCATGAAATTAGGATTAATCGACTTAGATCTCTAGTAGGAATTAGTATGAAATATTCAGATGATGCTTACCTAACGTAACTCTTTGGGGCTATAGGAAAAAAGCTTGAAATATAAAAATAAATTTTCTCTTGAATTTAAAGAGTATAATCATAATCGTTTATAAAGATAAAATCGGGAAATTTAAACATCATCACCAGAGTAAATTTTTGGTAGAGCATAGTTTAATTAATGCATAAAAATAATAAAATGGATTATCAATAGTTAATCAACTACAAACCTGAAACGAGATCGATGGAGGAGTAAACCTCAAAGAGGCCCCCATGAAATAATGTTGTTGACGAACTCCGGACCACTACCAACGAACTGTGAAAATCTCGAAACCGATACGTGAATCGGCCCCATAGTCAATAGTTTTTTATCCTTGACGTAGAATGCCCCGCATAAGTCACGTTAACCTACCCAGATCCGAAACTAGACTACTAAAATGAATAACACGACGGACATCACTTTGTAAATGATAATTTTATTTTTTTCTAGGAGACTCGTGGATTGACGCATCCCGAGTAATCGCCCGTTTCCCCGCTCACTGGGCTGCCCGATGCAGGCAGGCGATGTGGGACGCGGGATTTTCTATCTCCCCGGTACGCGAAATCCGAGCTGGCATGCAGAGAGATTCCGACGAGGTGGATTTGCCACATATAGCAATCAAGAGAGAACCGGGACGCAACCCGGCTAGAAAGATAAGAGGCCAGGCCGAATATCTACTGGCGCGCCTCGAGACCCACCAAGCAGAAACGAATAGACAAATAGAGAAAGCCAAGCAGTACCTACAGAGAGTCAATGCAGACATCGCGACGGGTAGGATACCCAGTACTGACGGGTATGCCCCGCGATATAACGTGTCGTATGAGCTAGATGACCCCAAGCTCCAGGAACGAATGACGGATATAAACGTGGTAATCCCACAACGCATCCTGCCGAGGGAGATGCGGAAGGAAAGGGAGCTCACCGGAATTCATCGAGACTATCCATATGCCAGAGAACCATTTACTACGAAGAGGAAGTAGAAACTCTGTAGTCATTTATTAAACACATAACTTAAATGAATTTTGTTTATGAAATAAATCGTGCCAATTTTCATTTCGGGCTTCCGTTGCTTAACTTCTGTAAACAAGTCGTATACTTTTGCATTACGTAAGGTTTGACAATAATTGCTCATCTGTTTTTGTGATAATTCAAACGGAAAACCCTAACTATCCTACGACGACCCAGTAATAAGAAAATCGACAGTAAACTCCCCATAACTGTAGAAATTAACTTGATTAAAGTTCATTATTTGTAGAAATGGAATGGCGTCAATTGCTCATCTTGCAACAAGAACTGGACAAGGCCCGGGTTGCCAACCGGAGTCTACAGGAGCAGCTGCTACAGATTTCTCGGGAGATCCAGCAGGTCAAAGGGACCTGGATCGAACCGAAAAGGATGAAAACGATTTATCAAAAGATGGAAGCAGCCCAAAAGGGATGGGTGGTGAACGGCAACTGACGCAAAATCTGAAGACACAAATCAAGGGCCTGGAAACAGCACTGTCGGCGTGTCAAGAGGGGGCCGCAGTAACGTATCCATTAAACTTCGCCCCGGCACAGTTGGCTTATCGAGACACAATACCTCCGGCAACACCCAAGGACAGACCCAATAAGGACCGGCCAGGAAGGACTGAGCGCGCAAAACGTCGGGCGGCTCAAAGTGGAAGAATGTGATCCAAATTGCGAACCTTACATTGTGTTATTTAATAAATAGTATAAATAATAGTTCATAGTGTTATCCGACCCAACTCAATCAAAATATTCCGAAGTTGAAATCAGTAGTAATTATCAAAATGAAAAATACCTTTGGTAAGGGACCTAAGAGTCTAAATCGAGCGCAGGCCTTCTATTGGCAGCTCGTTGAACCCAGGCTTCGCCCGGTCAATTATTGCATTAGCAATAACGCTCACTTTTTGCGGATGATCCACCCACTCGAACACAGTTCCAACGGGTGCCGAGTGTAAACGAAAAATATTTACATGGGGTTGTCTGGGGTAACAACCATGCAGCTCAAATATCAAAACCAGAAACCCACTAATATGATGTTTATATAAAAATACAATATAAGTGTTATTTTAATATGATTTTGTTTTGCAATTTTCAATTTTTGTTTATGCTACACTTAAATGGGGTTCAAAACTATTTCCTCTAAAAAATAGGAGTCGCCACATAAAATGTTTGGCCACCGCTGATATAGGTTATTGCTGTTAATATATAGTAACTCAGTTTTCATATTTGATTTAATTTAGTGCTTCTTAACCCTTGTAATCGTTCCATTGATGGGTATTTACTTTGTTAGCTAAAGATCACTCTTCTCACTACTTTGTTGTCTTGAATTACACGACTAAGTTTATTAGTTATTATATCACTAATTCGATTAAATAGTGGAAAATCCTTTATTAATGCAAATTAAGAGAAAGTACAATTTGTGATGTATGGATCTATCTGATTACAGTTTGTGAAACCCAGGTTGACAAGCCCACAACCTCTGAGGCTCATGTGAACCACTATGTATAATTTGCAGTCTGGGAGATTAAACACGATTTCACAAAATATATTCACTTAACTACTGTTTTGTATTGTTATGACTTTATGGCGGTTCCATCGTAGGTTAAACCGGCAACACATACAATGATACACTAGTACAAGTATTAAAATCGACTTGGAAAAACCTAAAATAATAACAAAACAATATCTCACTGATTTGCAATCATTATAATTATTAAAATTTTATAATGAATTAATAATTAAATAATGACTTATTCTGTTTTAAATTTTCAGCTAAAAAAATATGTATTTTATACATGCGGAATTTAGAATTTTAATGATTTTCCAAAGTGGCCAACAAGAGACCTGAGGAAACCTATGGAGAATTCGGAACCTTATATTGTAAATGAAGTTTCAATATTATTGCATCTCAGTAAATTGGCTAATCTAATTTGTTATTGAACACGACGAGTCGGATTAATTATTTTTCCTAACAATAATAAACCCAACATATTATAACAAATTTATTTCAATCAAAACATTTCAACTAGCTAAAATTAATTAAAATGATTTCCAATGGAGTAATAAAAAAATATGTAAAATATTTTAAATATTCTGTCAAAAAAATAAATAATTATAATATATAAATAATAACAATAAAAATAATAATAATAATAATAATAATAATAATAATAATAATAATAATAATAAATGAATTCATAAATAACAACAACAATTAATTGAGTCGTGCTCTAGAAGCAACAGTAGTTTGCATATAGTTCGGTTTGTTAGATGAAACAGACTTTTTCGGTTCGGTTACAGCACTATTCAATCTCACAGTGTTTACGGGAACGCATCCAGTCATGAGAGCATTGATTTCGGCGCTTTGCTGCTGGAAGCCTTGTTGGGATTTTTGCATTTTTATTTTTTCTATTAAACTTTTGTGCCATTCTGGACATTCATTTTCGTCTTCAATTAAAGAAAGTTGACTGGCACTAGTACAAAGTGAAATCATTGATTTCTGTCGGTATCTGAGTTTTCGGTCTTCTTCTGGGAGAATACTAAACGCTTTTGCACCGTATTCACTAGTTCTTTTTTTCAAATAATGTTCTTTCAGTGAATATGTTCGACGCATTCGATCGGATTCGGAGAAAGACGATAATGAACTGCCTGCATTTTCTCTTTCTTTTGCGTCAAAAACTTGATCAGATTCCAAGGAATTTGGTTGGTTTGATCGAAGACTAGGATTGGAAATGTTGAGACTATTTTTTCTAAAGAACTCTAATTTTTCTTTATCAATAAATTTGCAAGCTAATTTTTGTTCCTTCATCAGCTGTTCTTGTTTTATTTCTAATCTCTTGTCTTCTATTATATTGTTTTGGTAAATCCGTCGGCGACCTGTGATTTCGGAGCTGTTATCAGTTTCCATCGCAATTTCTAGCTTATACCAAGACTGAATTACATTTGCATTAATTTATTAGGCATTCGCATAAGTGTTCGCTGATTCGCTCAAATCTCTGATTGTTACGTTTCAGTCATTCCGTCTCGTCCGATAGCATATCTAAATGTATAATATTGAATAGTTTATTTATTTTAGAAATCAGAGAGTACTTTCGAACTCAAAATTTTCATTTGACTTGAAACTGAATAAATAAATAAATTATTATTTATGAAATGACAAATTTTAGAAAATTCAGTTTAAGTAAAATTATCACGAAAATACAATACTCGCAGCTTGGCGGAAAAATTAAATTGTTCGATTTCAATGAAATGATTTATTAGAGGAGGGGGGGTGTCACATGGCTCAAGTACTTTCACGCACCGACAGGGATTTTCAATTTTTTATTTGTAAATTTCATTAATTTATTATATTTTTTCCGAAAGAAATTATGTAATTTATTTGAATGACACGGTATTAAAAAACTATTTCAAAATTATGAGGCCTCTGACCGAGTCTAAAATACATATTAAAAATGTTAAGTATTTTGGTTCTGGCAAATTTACAAACATTTACAAACAAAAATTTAAAAATATTTAACACAACTTTGATATTATAATGAACATGTAGATATATAAATATAATCAAAAAATTGATCAAATGAATCATATGTTTTTAAAATTATGGTTTATGGATTACGACTCTATTATTAGAGTTACAACTTTACAATTAAATTCTATTACTTAAAAATACTAGTCAAGTGACTGAACTCTACTTCTAAGTCGTCCATAATTAATATTTAATAAAGCATTTAGATTTTTTTTACAAAATGTGAAGCCCTTTTGAGACCAATTTTGGAGTGGAGACTCGGGCCAAGTGGCGCTTCTGGTCCACTCCTGTGATAGGGCGTGGACTAAAATGCATAACTAAAATGCATAAAGAACTGTGTGTAAGCCAATTTAAAGACAATTCATATATGATCAAAAACGATAACAAAGTGCACAAAATTAATTAAAAATTGGAAAAAATTAATTTTCCGAGGGAAACATATGTGAGCAAGTGGCAAATGTTGGGTTTGTGGTATTTAACCTCGACCCCTTACATATAACATTTTCTGCCCGCCAATGGTTACCCGTTGCTAAGCAACGTTGGTACTATAACCACTGGTCATGAGATCGCCAAAGGTGAGCGCTACGAAAGAACTGCTAAGGCCCGATCTCATGATGGGTTCAACGCACTACCGATAGAAGGCCTGTGTGCGATTTTCCTACCTTCGGTCCCTTTCACACAACTTAACACTTTCTTAAATCACTTCTTGCTCGAACCCTAGTTCATAACTCCAGCTAAACGATTTAATTTTCGAAAACGACGAATTAATTAAACCAAATAACGAGACAAATGAAAAACATAAACAATTTATTTGCTTATATACTAGTAAATCAATGCGACGTCTTAGTTTGTGCGCGACGTTTAGCGCGTTCCGCCTTCCCTGGGCGTTTTTGAGAAGGTTTCGCCGCTGGTTTGGATGAATCAGTCGCCTCTCTATATGCCAACTGAGACGGGGTAAATACTAGTGTGTACGTTACGGCATTGCCCTCTTGACAAGCCGATAACGCCACTTCCATGTTGCGGATTTGTATTTTCTGCGCTTGTCCAAGCTGTTTTTCTTTCGCTCATCACGCTGTGTGGCGGTCAATCTTTGGTAAAGCGTCTTCACCTTTGTTGGTTCCACCCACAACGCTTTAATCTTTTGAATTTCCCGCGTCATCTGGAGCAATTGCCGATGTAGCTCCGCGTTTTCTCTGAGCGATTTCACCAGTTCTTTACTCAATGTTTTGAATAGGTCCATATCTACAATGAGTCGAAATCATTATTAACTGGCACAATTTTATCTGTAGAATGTTCTTATCTATGTCGACGCCAGGTTATTATAAAGATCTAATATTTAACTAATATTCAAAAGCCTATTAAGTACGGCCTAGTTCGGATTTGTATTAAGGGTGATGGGTCTTAATCGATTGGTATAGTTATAGTTTTTCTGTGTGATTAACTATTCTTATGATTTTTGCAGTATTTATACTTATTTCTCAATCATTTTAATGTAGGTGAACTTTTTAATTAATAAATGGAAGTAGTTGGGTTTTTATACTATTAAATGATTATTTTTAAGGTTTCGGGGTAATTAGTATTTTGATTCTAATTTGCGACTTTCCATTACGAGGTTGCTAGTAGTACGTTTTCATAAAGAAATTAATCCTTGAACACCAATTCTCGGTTGACCTATCGTTAAATTCTTTAAACTATTTCTACGTATTCGGTTTAATTCATATTTGTTTTTAAGGGATTTTGTATTTTGTTCGCATTTTTAGCGTCTCGAAATTAGTTTAATTTTTCTCGAATCTAATTTAATGAAATTTTGCTATTAGTTCCTTTACAACTTATGTTGTAGAATTTAAGTTTTTAATCTATCTCTATATAGGAAGGAGTAATGCCATTGTGATGATGAGTTTACTTTCAAATTTTGAATTATTACAAGCATTTTGACTGTTGCATTGATTTCCGAGATCCCCTTCCCTTTATCCAAAATTTTCCCTTAAGAAGCATATATGTTGATATTAGATTTTATGAGTGTACACTGGGTTACTCAGTGTTAATAAATTTAGCCGATATGTGGTCTGAGGTTTAGGTCAAATTTTCGGGAGATAGGTGAAAAAGGGCCAGCCAAAAGACTGGTTCTTGACCTTCCCACCACCCTTAAAAGTATAAAATGATTTGATGTTCTAGCCATTCATTACGCACGAATAGGTCTCTCACGGGCACAAGCTATAGGCGGATGAACCGCACTTACATTGCTCGATAGTTATGTAGGATTTTACTAATTTGCAATTTGTGTGGCTGTGGGTCAGAAAAATTTCGACAAAAAGAAAATTTCATATACTCGAACTCATATAATTGCTCTCATAAATACATCGTTATCTCACAGATACATTGATTCCATATTGCATTCATAGTATTCACTCATTCTCACTTCGATAATTTTGCCGATAGATAGTACTTGTTGATAGTAGTTCGAGATGTTCGTTCTGGACGCTTTGTTATACAATACAAATTTTTCTGATAAAAAACGTCTAAGTTTTTTACGAGAAAAAGTGATTGCTCACAAGTGATTAAATTCTGCAAAAATGAATTGGTATATATACCTGTTTTGTGGCCCTAACCTTGCGTGTCATATTTTAGTGAGATAAAACAAAATTTGACCTTGAAATTATTTATGTTATATAACTTTTAATTTTTATTCTTTTATTGCATTAATTAGGTAATTTATTTTATTTATTTTATAATTGAATATTTCCGATTAGAAATATTTTATTTTCAACCAGCTCTCCCATTAAAATGCTGATTTTATAAACTGCTCTATTTTTGGTCAAATTCTCTTGTTATATTGTTGTTTTTGTGTTAATTTCGTGCTGATCTTGGTGCGTTTTTTTATTATTTTTAATTTACTTTTGTTTTTTGATTTTCTTTTAATTGGGTTTATCTCACATTTTAAGGTTGTTTATTTGGTGTTTATGGGTCTGATTTTAAATCTGCATGTTATATTTGCGTGCTATTTCCAATTCACTTAAACAAAATTCAGTCCTGGCCCAATATAGCCTTAACCAAATTTGCAGAGACGATTATGCATTTGGCTACCTACCAATATTATTAAAAAGGAAGTCTGTTTTTTTAATCTGTTTTTTCATTGCTGGACAACAGATCAAGTTAACAATAGTTCAGAATATTTGTGGTGATCCTCAAATATTTTGATCTATACTCATTGAACAAAAACATCTAATTTGTTAATTTTCCTGCCGGAAACACTTATAAAATCAAAAAATAAATCATTTCCAAAAAAATAATTTATCCGAAAATATAAAGATGAAAAGAGAAAGAGATCAAAGCCGAAAATAAGTGATATGAAACCGTCAAAAGAATTGAACTCATATTATATGCACTAATAAAGTGAAAAACAACTGCGCCCTCCAGAATATTTAATGATTCCACGATGATGTCAAATGGCGTGACAGAGATCAGTTGAAAGGCACAAATCAATCTAAGTAGATCATTTACATTCTCATAAATTATCAGGTTGATTGAGGTCAACTATACAGGCCAATAAATTTGGATCTCCTTGCTGTCAAACCCTCATTTGAATTCTCAATAGGTTATCTAGCTGATAAATAAATACATTAAACATTTCTTAACTTGGAATCTAACAAACAAAATAATAATAATAATAATAATAATAATAATAATAATAATAATAATAATAATAATAATAATAATAATAATAATAATAATAATAATAATAATAATAATAATAATAATAATAATAATAATAATAATAATAATAATCATAATAATAATAATCATAATAATAATAATAATAATAATAATAATAATAAAATAATAATAATAGTAATAACAATAGTAAAATCAATCGCATCAAATCGTGTTCATAATGATCGTTTAAGAGATCAGATATATCGAAGCCAGATATGCCAAGAGAAGAAATGAAGCTGCCAAAAATCTTGAATCTCCAGATTAATCCGGACTCCAGCAAATTGTGAATGAAATGCAAGTTGTGGAAAATAAAAGCCAACAATGGTTAGTTAATTCGCCAAAGAAATGTTTACGCAAAATAATTGGTATTTCAATTCTTCATACCAAAATAAACCATTTTAGAAGAAAAGACAACTTACTGCAAGCAGATCGATAATAGAACATCCGAGAACGAAAATTAATGACGATGGATCAAATAGAGACTATAAACCTTCTGTTTCACTTATAATAATTCCCAGGAAGTTGTATAACCGATGATGCTCACTATCAGAGCCTAATGACGAGAGACTGAAACGAAGTCAGTGTTTTTGTTGTGGTTAAAATGTTCATTTACGTTTCCAATGCCCAATGAAAGATAATTGCCTTATTTGCCGTAAGCCATATCACTTATTTAGAGACTGATATTTGTTAAGAAATAATGAACGAAAGAATTAAAGAAGAGTTTTTTTGCATACATGATGAAGATCAAGACTGTTCAGAAACAGCGATAGGATCAGTGATTCATGAAATTGATAGTTTAAAAATCAGGAAGACCCTGTCGCATCATTTCTTCAGTAGTGTCGAGACAATAAGCAATTATATAAAAACTAAATGTGGTTGAAGAAGATAGTGATTGACGGAAGATAGCCAAAATTTGAGTAAGATTAAAATTAACAGAGTATATATCGAGTTGTTGTGGGACAATGAAGCCTCGATTAGTGTAATGAGTGAGCGGTGTTTGAAGTTAAGAGGATGTTCATTACTAAAAACAAGCAAAGTTTTATTATGTGGTGTATTTTCAATAGAAAATTAAAAACTCCTAAGAAGTGTAATTTTAGAGGCAAAATGGAAAAATAAAATAATTGAATGTTGTCTTAGTAGTTAATAGAAATATCTTTCCGGGTTTTATCGGAGTTGTAGGTACGATAATGCAGTTTGGATTAATTTTAAAAGAAATTCACAACATAGATTCATCATTATTGGAAGTACAGCACACGAATTTTGAAAAGAAATCATCTTTGGTCAAATTATTTCTGAATTTAAAAATATTTTAATGGCATCCAGATTTGATTTAAGGCATACGAAAATAATTCAACGTGAAATAAAAACAGTTGGATCACTAATATTGAATAACCTGCGTAGACAACTAATGCATTTAGAAATCAAAATTGACCAAGTAGTGGGAAATTTATTGAAAAAAAAAATTATCAGAGTGTCAAAGTCAATGAAAGTCTCCATTTGTCATAGTTGGGAAGAAAAATTGTTCTATTCGGATTCGTCTAGATTTTAGAAGGCTTATTTCAGTGACAGATAAATATTCATTTCCAATGACAGATATGCAATTATTATTATATTGTCTCAAAAGATCAAAAATATTCTCGTCAATTGATTTAGGACAGGCCTATTATCAAGTTGAATTAACAGAAGAAGGGCAATTCTGTTTTAATAAGTTATCATTTGGACTGTCTACAGCTCTTGCTACAATTCAACAATTCATGCACCAAATATTAGAAGGATATTAATTTTAAAAGGTGTTGTTGTTTATCTATATGATATATTAATAAATGCTCAAATTCAAAAAGAACACGATAGAATCATTTGTGAAGTATATTTAATCGCATTAAAAATCGGGATTGAAGATTAATCCAGAAAAAAGTCAATTCTGTAGGAGTGAATTAAATTTCATTGGACATACTGTCAGTAATAAAGGTGTTCATAAAAACAGAAATAAAATGAAAAAAATATAATCATCCAAAGAGCTAAAATGTGTGTTTCAACTTATGTTGAGGTCTCGATTTTGGTGAGGTCTCAACTTGCACTGGTGTTTCTTATATAAATCAAAAGACAAAGTCGATATATAAATAATTTATTAATCAATAAAATTTACCAATCAATAATAACAGCTTTCTTTCAAATTCAGCCTTTTCGATCACAATTTATTTAGATTCAATATTAATAAAAATTTGGTGCTTGCTGTGTACGTGTTAAAATATATGTCGGTGCTTGTTTTGTAAGTGAATGCAAAAAATCGTGTTGAACTATATCTGTTCTATTTTAAAATCTTCCAAAGATTACCTTTTTCAGATCACTTCTTTTGTGTTAAGATTTTAGTGGGCGCTTTAACTGAAAAATATTTCAGTATTTATACTAAAATATTTTGCCTATTTAATAAATTTATTTATTTTCCTAATAGCATTTTATTTATTCTTATTATTTGGGAATTCATATCCATTTTAAATTTCCTTTCTTTATTTACTTTATGGAGAAATTCGTTTCATTTTTTATTTACATTTGTTTGTAAATTTAACGATTTTTATATCTACCAAAATTTAAAAAATAATAAAATAAATTAATTATTAACATTACACCAAAATTGTTATAAAATGTCTATAAAAATAATAAAAATAAATTTCATATTAATTATTTACATTACAAGAAATGATGATTGTTTAACCATACCCATATTTACTATAAAATAATAATTTACACAAAAAAAAAAATAAAAAAATGTTCAAATATAAAATCATAATTCACATAAAAATAAGATTGTTCAAAGAGAATTGAAATTGCACAATAATTGTTGTCATATTAATTGTTATAGATAATGATTTGTTGGGATTCTTCATATTGGGAATTGATTGTCTGAATAATAATTTGTTGGGGTTCTGCATCCTGACTCATTCTATTTTATATCCGCTCCTCAGCATGTACGTTAACCCTATACTTCTTAGGCCCTGCTTTGAAATACTTATTCAAAATAAATGTGGTGATGGGTCTACCCTCATCATCCAACACTTAAATAATTTTTGGGGTTGACAAATTTTTACCGACGTTTTTTTAAGATTATACACTACAACATCGAGGAATAATAAGCAGATAATTTAGAATGATCAATGTATTAACCGCTTTAATAGTTTATATAAAGTTTTATGTGAAATTCCAATGTCAGACAGGATTTTTATAATTGACACTAATTCCAGTTTTAATGATAACGGCATGGCGTTAGGCTAAATGAAACTAGATAGTACAGAAGTTGTTATTGCATATGGATCAAGACATTTTACAGCTCATGAAATAGGATACTACGTTACGATTAACTCTTAATAAAATATTTTTAAACTTATTTATAATATTAATAATAATAATAATAATGACAAGGATAAATCTTTATCGCAAAATAATATTGAAAATTTTCAATTTTAAAATACTCTTAACGTATTATTTCACAAATTTTTTTCAATTCTACTTTTCACACTACTGAAGTAGACAAATATACACTATTATCTGTGATATTTGTGAGGTGCGCAGGCGTGCCCAGTTGAAATAGTCTAGTGCTCCCTAGCGATGCGCGCCCCACTGTCTTAAGAGGAAAACAAAATTTCTAAACTTAACCACCGTAATAGCAGCAATAGCAAGCGTTGGCTAAGTATTTTAAATTTATTTTTGTTAAGATTGTTGAGATTGAAGAATAGGAAGTTAATTGATACTACGGGTGATGAGTATTATTAATAGTAAATGTAAAACAAGGCTTCGACGCATTTCATATTTTTAGGAACATTTTCCTTTACACATTCGTAAATGCTCATTCTCGTTTAAGAAAATGTGCCTAAATATACAGCGACATTTTACATCTACTACAAAACACTCAATTTCTACTCAACACTACTAAGCCAATACCCTAAACTCAACTCAACTCAACATTATGGCAACAGCAACATTTTTAGAACCTTTTTGAAATGAAGTAGATAGCAGTAGATGAATATGTCCTCTCCAAACATTAAATGTATCTAGGCTGAATTGAAATTTTCTGTAGGTCACGAAAATATATCTCGAAACCATAGCACATATACTTTTTCCTAGAAAACCATTTAAAATAGTTGTAGATCAAGCCAAAATTTATAAAAAAATTTCTAAGTCTTTAGTTTTAAAGAATAACATCACTATATAAAAGCAGCTCAAACTTGTGTCCCTTCCAGGACAGGTCTATTTATGCAGGTCAAAATTTTATGTAAGTCAATCCAAATTCATATAAGTCCATAAAAATTTATGTGACCTTTTATGTGATCCTTTTGAGTCATGCATTTATATTGTACATATTTTGAACTGATCGTGCAAATATTTCTATTAATAGTATACCATTTAACATTTACAAAAAACTGTAACCCTGACAAATAAAAATAGTGTACTAATACTAGTGTGGAAGATATCTAAATAACAAAATTCAAATATTGTTAAATTGAATAAAATTGTTGAGGATGTCTAAATTATAAAAACATCAAATAAATATCTTTAAGCTGAATAAAATGATTGAAGTAAAAAGTATTAAACAAAAGGCGAGTTGGGAAGTAGGATTGAATGGAAAAAGTGTGTAAACAAAAGAGAAATGACAAAGAACTGACAAAATCATACAATCAAATAATAAAAGAAGATTAGGCCATTTTAATTAATAAGTACAAAGTGAAAGAAAAAAAGTACAAAATTTGAGGGGAAAATGTATCGAGATTGAAGTCATTATCAAAAAGCGCCATTAGAATATAGGCTATAAAATGGAATAAAACGAAGATAATAAAAAAGAATTTCACTAAGAAAAAGTACATTAAACAGTACAAAGTGACAAGAAGTAATAAGAGTGAAGTAAAGAAAACCATAAATTATTGTGAAAAAGAAATTGTCAGAATAAAGAAACAGTTGAATACCAATTGCTAAAACCAGAAGCTACAGCCAAATTTTTGTGAGTTCCAAGGTATATTTCAAGTGATATTCTTCCCGAAGCTTCATATTAAGCACATAATACAAATTGTTGTGCTATCGAATTATTCGTGTCCCTGTATTTTGGTAATCAGTTGTTTGATCAATAAAGTTTATATTATCTGAAAATCGTTGTTATTATTAACACGCCTTGCGGTCAGATCAATAATTGCTAATTGCACATTTCACGACCTAATAATCCCACCACTAGTAATATATAGTAAATTTTTTAACTAGTAAAAAAAATCAAGACCAAACAAATATTTATTATCTGCAATAGATATCTATAATATAGAAATGAAATTTTTTCTAATCATTTCGCAATATGAGCATACTGAAGGGTTGCTCATATGGGGATAAGCTCTTTGTCCAGACCAATAATATAATATACAGATCTATATCCGTCGAAATCGATGTAGGTAATATGTAAAAAATCAATAAAATCGAGAAATAATTCCTATTAACATGTTATTGATTTTCAAATATATACATGCAATGTAAAAGGTCAAAAACTGCTGATCTATATCTGGGCATATCTCTGTATTCCTCTAATAATAAATCACTTGAGTTTCCATCCAATCCAATCAATGGGGAATAATTTCACTGCCTTAATCACAAAATTTATCGATTTAATCATTCCTGAGAGCACACATCAAAACAATCAACATTAAGCCAAATAAATATTATAAATCGATATTAGATCACTCAATAAAATTGATCAATCAAAATCGATCAATCGAATCGAGATGCGGATCAATGAAATTTATCGAGATATATTTTTTAAAAATTGTCACGCCATAAAATCTAATTATAAAAATCGGTTCAAAAGTCAAATTCAATTTATTCGTATCGATTTATTATTCACAAAACTCAACCGGATCCAGTAAAATCGAAAATAGCACAACCAAAATACAAAACGACTTCAAATTTGATATTAATAATGTTTATTTTCCAATATAAAAAATAGACCAATCGGATGATCGCCTGAAATAGAAATCGATTACTAGAAGAGATATATAATATTTCACAGACAAATAGCATGTCAATATAGCATCATCAATCGGAGAATTTCTGAGAGTCTTGATGATTTGATGCAATTCTTGATCTGTGCACAACTATCGATTCTGCTTCTGGTGGCTCAATACGATTCCCAGCTGCCTCTGTTGCATACACGAAAATTAATTAGCAAATCCCATTATTGGATAATATTCAATCATTCACACAGAATATTCAATTGATAAAGAAGCTTTGAATACATTTTTCGGGAGTTTTTTTAATAAAAAATCGACTTTTTATTAACTTATATTTTTTTTAATTTTAAAAAATTTCCAAAAACTTTTATATTGTCAATCGATCAATAATTTGCATTAAAAGCATTTTTTAATATTTTTATATCAATCTCTTTTTTCAATATTGAACAATCAAAATGCAGTTTTCACTATTTTAGTATTATTTCTTTTCATTTTTAAGATAAATATTTTAATTTTAATTTTTAAAAAATTTAAAAGAAAATAAAAATAGAAATATTAATGGATTATCTGAAACTAAAAAAAAATCAATCAATATTATGATTTTTTTTATTTATTTTCAATTAATTTTTTCCTTTTTATTTTTAAGATAAATATTTTAAATTTAATTTTTAAAATATTTAAAAAATGAAAATAAAAATATTACTGGCTTATCTAAAACTGTAAAAATCAATCAATATTATGATATTTTTTATTTATTTTCAATTTATTTTCTTCTTTTCATTTTTAAGATAAATATTTTAAATTTAATTTTTAAAATATTAAAAAAATGAAAATAAAAAATAAAAGTATTAATGGATTATCTGAAACTGAAATAATCAATCAATATTATGATTTTTTTAAATTTATTTTCAATTTAATTTTTTTTAAAATTTAAAAAATGAAAAAGAAAATAAAAAATAGAAATATTAATGGATTATCTGAAAATGTTAAAATCAATCAATATTATGATTTTTTTTATTTATTTTCAATTTTTTTTCTTTTCATTTTTAAAATAAATTTTTTAATTTAATTTTTAAAATATTTAAAAAATGACAATAAAAAATAAAAATATTAATGGATTATCTGAAAATGTAAAAATTAATCAATATTATGATTTCTTTAATTTATTTTCAATTTTATTTTTCTAAAAAAATGAAAAAAAAACAAAAGATATTTAAAAAGTTTTTTTCTTTTCTATTTAAGTAATCGATTCATATTTTGATTTTTATTAATTTTTGTTTCATTTTTCCCATTAATATTTTGTTTTAAATTCAATTCTCAAAAATTTTATAAATGAAATAAAGAAAAAGAAAATACAAAGATATTTAAAAATCTATTTTTGATCCATATTTTGATTGAAAAGTTTTAAAAATGTTATAAAGAAATCAAGAAAAAGAAAATATAAAAAAAATTTTCTCATTATTGTTTTATGATAATTTTAGTTTATTTTTCATTTTATTTTTTATACTTTTTGTATTTAGTTTCTTTATTATAAATTGATTTTATCCAAGTCCTGAAAAAGAAATGTTTTTTTCCTTTGTAAAATTAATTAGTTTAAAAAGTGAAATTTTGAAAATATTGCATAATAAAATAAATAGATTTGCATTGAAACACTTATCACACTTCAATAATCATAATGTTAAATTAATAATAATTTATGATGTAAAATTAAAATCAAATGTCATTATTTGTGGCATTTATACAGATTTCTTGGCAATAATAAATTGACATGCGTTCAGTGCAAATGTATAACAGTTGTTACAAGTTTTATTATAATTATGTCTATCAAATCTCAATTTAAATTTAATTACAGCTTATTAATTAATTTATATCCGAATTATAAAATCAATTAAAAATATATTTGTGGTCGATATATGCATTAATGTTAAATTTACAATTGCCTACGTTAATTTTAATTAACGAAATATATTTCTTAATCACCAGTCTTCTTTTATAATTAACTATTAAAATACACATTATTAGAAAGTTTCCGTGTAGCTTGTGTATAATGAGTGCTATTATGGCATTAGATTTGAACTATTATACAATATTCACAGATTATATGCAATAAACTTTTTCCGCGAAACTTTAATAATTTATATAAAAAACAATATTAATAAATATATTAATAAATAATTATAATAAATAAAAATAATTATATTAAAAAACAATATTATTAATAAATAAAACAAATAAAAATAATCATATTAAAAAATAAATAGATCATAATAATAAATAATAAAAAAAATTTAATTAAAAATAAATATAATTAATAAAAATATTAAAAAACAATAAATAACAAAAAAAATATTAACAATAAATAATAATAATTAATAAAATAGAAATAAATAATATAAAATATTAATTATGAATAAATATAAGTATTAAAAAAATTAATAATACAAAGCAATAGATAATAAAAATAATATAAAATAATAATTATAAATATATATAATTATTAAAAAAAATAATAAATAATTATAATAAATATAAATAATAGTATTAAAAATCAATAGATAATAAAAATATTAATAAATAAAACTAATAATATTAAAAATAAATAGATAATAAAAATAAATAATAATTAGAAATATTAATTATAAATAAATATAATTAATAAAAATATTAATAAATAAAACCGATATTAAAAATCAATAGATAATAAAAATAAATAATAATTAGAAATATTAATTATAAATAAATATAATTAATAAATATATTAATAAATAAAACCGATAATATTAAAAATCAACAGATAATAAAAATAAATATAATTAATAAAAATACTAATAAATAATTATAATAAATTTTAAAAAATATTAAAAATCAATAGTTAATAATTAGAAATATTAATTATAAATAAATATAATTAATAAAAATGCTAATAAATAATTATAATAAATAATAATTAGAAATATTAATTATAAATAAATATAATTAATAAATATATTAATAAATAAAACCGATAATATTAAAAAACAAAAGATAATAAAAATAAGCAACAGAATTCAACAAATAAATAAATGCCAAAATAATATTAATTATACAAAAATAAAATTATTAAACATTGTAAAATCTTACTAAACCACAAAAAATTACAAATATTAAAAGGCAGGAATTAATTACAAAAATTATCAATGCGAAATGAAAATTTCACCTGATTTAATAATCTGATTTGGTAATTTGATATTTTTCATTGGCAATGTTTCTGGTGCTTGGTCAGTGTCGTAGATTGTAGGCGGGTCGGGCTTAGTTTTCCTGGGCGCGTTGAACCCACCGCAATAGGCACACTTGTAACCTAGATGGTATCATGTCAAAGGAGGAGGACAATAATCAATGCCCACCGATGAACGGGAACTCGTCTGCCAGTGCCATTCCGTTGTGACTAGAGCAATGCTTGCAAATGAGCGCGAACCGGCGGTCAAATCCGTCCCCGACGATAAAATCGATAATCTTATCGAAACTCGACCGATTCTGATTGAGTAACGGCCGGATCAATTTGATATCCGAACTGATGATTGATACTGAAATTTAGGTTACCAATCAATCGGTATTGGAAGGATAATAATGATAATCAACTTGGCTTCTTTGTGAACTCGTGTTTACGTAGGTCGTTCACAGAAACGGTTTTATTCGGTTCAGAAATCTGTTTCGGTTTTTGGTTGAGAGTTTTTCTGTCCAATTCACTGTCGGAATTGTGATCCGAGCAGCTACGTAATTTCTTATCGGGGAAATTCTCATATTCATTGCGAAACTCGAAATTCGGATCAAACTTATTCAATATTTCATTTGCTTTTTTATAAGTTTCTTTTTCAATGACGTTTGTTAACTAATTCAATGAGTTGATCTTAGATATCTATAATTACAAGAATATTTTACCAAATCTTTAAGATCCTTTTTTAAATCCAATAACTTTTTATCTGAAAAAGATTTTTATTGTTAAGAAAACGTTTTAAATGATTAAAATATTTATACTTACCAACATAGTTTAATCGTCGAACATAAAACCACTGTATAATTCTTTTAATGTAGAAGATCCTGACAAAATTTAATAATAAGATTGGACAATTTTATACTAACAGAAATGGAAATGCAACTAATGGAGCAAAATACAGAGGCCAGTAATTTGTTTTGGAAGGTTTCACATAAATAAAAATGAATGCAGTACATGTAAAATACAGCATAAACGAGTAAAGCATCAAGCTACCGATCAGATGCTTTTCATTGCTTAAATTGAGCCTCCGTTTTTCATCAATTTCTAAGATTGACTAATACAAGCTTAAAAATATAACTGATAATTAGAAATCAACTTTCTTAATAAATTCCAATTCCTCTTCAGTAGACTTGGATTTTTTCTAAATTTTAATTATATTATAAATTGATTTTAATAAAGTAAAATATCATTCGAATTAAATAAGAAAAAAAAATTATTACTCTAAATATATTTAAAAAGAACCCCATTGATGCAGTCGAAATTTTTTCTTCTAAAAATATTATTAAAACAAATATAGATATTGATTAATAGTTATTTTAAAGGAAATTTCATTTAAAATGCCAATGGTTTAGTATAAATAAATTAAACCAAAGCTTAATTACAAATTATAACTAGGATAATCAAATTTAAAATTGTCCTATAAAAGTATTTCTATTACTTTTTGTTACACCAACTCATTTTTAATAAAATTAATCGCCATGATATTTACATTTTATTAAAGTTTAAAATAATATATTATTTAAATACAAGATAATTTAAATATCTTTACTCTTCACTTATTAAGATTTTCACCATTTCTTCAGTCACTTGATTCTTTCTTCTGTTTCCTCTTAGAAATGAAGTTCGACTAAATGGATGCAGAGAACCTGACGATTTTTTTTAGATCCATTTCTGGAATTTCAGTATTCTTTTTCATCGGATGTCGAGTTTATATTTTATAGAAAATCATTAATTATTTTAAAATAATAAACTTGAATCAAAATTAAATGCATATTGGTGGGTTTCTGGGTGTTGATATTTTGAAACTATATGGTTGTTACCCAGGTACCCCATACAAATATTTCCTTTGCTTACCACTCGGCACCCGTTGCTGAGCAACGTTGGAACTGTGTTCGAGTGGGTAGATCGTCCGCAAAAAGTGAGCGCTATTGCTAATGCTATAATTGACCGAACGATCCATGGGTCCAACGAGCTGCCGATAGGAGGCCTGTGCTCGATTTTGATTTTTAGGTCCCATTATTCTCCTATCTCTGTCAAATGTTAACGTATACTCTCATATCATTCATTGTTTTGTCCATTCCCATAGTCCTTCTTATCGTTTTCCATGTCGAAGATTATTCTTTGGTCGGTACACCCTTGGTTATGTTAAGTATTCACACAGTATCTCTTACCCTTATCCCTATCATAACTACAATGTTCCCTATTTTTATTACTAGCATTATCATTGTTGCTATTATATGTATTACCTTTATTAATTGTTACTACTATTACCTTTATTATTATTTTTATTACTATAACCGCCATTATATTTATTGTTATTACCACTATGATTATTACTACTATTTTATAATCATAATTATTATCATCATTACTACTAATACCATGATTATTATTATTATTACCATTATTATTATTATTATTATTATTATTATTATTATTATTATTATTATTATTATTATTATTATTATTATTATTATTATTATTATTATTATTATTATTATTATTATTATTATTATTATTATTATATTATAATTACCGTTACCCTTATCATTGTCGTTATTATTATTAAGATTTTGTAAGGATCCGTCCTTATTCTTCAGCGTTAAAATTTTTTATTGGTATACAACATTAGCCGTAATCCATCTGTATTTTTCGGTTTTTGATATAGTATTTTTGTAAATTCGAAAATTTTAGCAGCGTTCCGCCCTTATTTTACGGTTCATCCCTATTCTACAGTTTTTGAAAAAGTATTTTCATTGACTCGGAAAATTTGAGCAGCGTTCCACCCTTATTTTACACGTATAATTTTTAAGTTACTATTTTTGTTAAGTATTTGAATTAATTCGGAAAATTTGAGTAGCGTCCCGCCCATATTTTCCGCCTCAACTCAAATTAATTTATTTAATTCTTATTTAAAAACATTATTTTTCATGATTTTGGTCGTTCGAATTAATCTTTTTTCGATGGCTATTCATTTTAACTGTTGCAACGATTTCGCAATTTTCCCCGCTACCCATTCCCTCTTTTTGTCCTTAAGATCTATTTATGTTCATATTATATTTAATGAGTGCCCACTGGACTACTCGGTGTTAGAGATTTTGAGCCGATTGTTGTTAAAAATTTATGTCAATTTTTTAGGAAACGGATGATGAAGGAGCAGCCAATGGACTACTCATTTACCCTCCAATTTCCCCTATGTACGGATAATATTGACGTTTCGGCTCCTGCGTTCCGCACGCAGGAGCCTTCACGAGCACGAACTATTGGCGATTTTACACGAACTTACACAGTTCGATAGTGTGTTTTATTTTTCTATCTTGCGTTATGTTTTGGCTGTGGGCCACCAAAAATAAAATAATAGAAAAAATAAATTACCACATGAATTAGGCAAAAGTCTCGACGCATAAACTGTATATTTGGCATTCATATAAACAAATTTTAAATCGGGCATCGATGTACATAAACCAAAATAACATAACTGTAGATTAATAACATGAAGATATTGCTACAAAACATAACTGTAGATTAATAACCTGAAAATATTGATAACTGTAGATTAATGATCTGAAAATATCTGAAAAAAAATCACACAACAAAGTAAGATTTATAAAAAATGTGCATCTTAAATTTGGTTGAAATTAATACTACAAAGTAGTAGTTGAAAATTTGGGAAAACACATCAGTATATATACCTATAATTTGGCCTTAACCTTGCGTGTTAGTTTTATTGCGATTAAACAAAATTCGACTTTGAAATTATTTGTGTTATCTAAATTAAATTTTTATTTATTTCTTAATTTAAATTAGTAATTTATTTTTAACATTTTTTAAATAAATTTATTCAATCAAAAAATATTTTATTTTTATTCATTTAATTCATTAATTTTTACTGTTATATAAATGGTCATTTTACGGTCGAATTTTCTTGTTATTATGTTATTTTTTTATGTAGATTTCGTGCGGTTCTTGATGCATTTTGTATTTATTTTATTTTACTTTTATGTTTTTGATTTTATATTTATTTATATTCTCTCAGATTTTAAAGTGTTTAGTTGGTGTTGTATATTGTATTTTAAGTTATCTTGGTGCTGGGTTTTCATGCTGTATTACTGATACATTTAAACAATTCTCAAGGCTATTTGTGTGCTGGCCCAACAATATATAGGCGTACTATTGGTGGGTTACTGGGTACTATTGTTTGTTTTAATCTTACTGTGGGGTTAGTGGTGTGGATGACCTTCACCCCAAACATATAAAATAGTTCTTGCTCCCGCCAATGGTTACCCGTTGCTAGGCAACGTTGGTACTGTAACCACTGGTCACAGGACGTCCAAAGGTGAGTTCTGATATCAGAACTGCTAAGGGTTAGTCCTATGTCGGGTTCAGCGGACTCCTGTTAGAAGGCCTATGTCCGTCTTCTATTTCAGGTCCCTTTATTACTTTCTATTTAATACTCATCCTTGCTATATTTATTTACAAATAGTGACATGATAAACTAAAAATTTTTTATTCAATATCAAACAAATCAAGTTATAATCAGACATGAGTTCATTATCTCATTTGGACACTCCTTGGGCGCGACTTCGCAACCGTTCGGTTCGACCTGGTCGTGCGTGTGATTGGGGTTTCTTGTTAGTTGATTCTGCTTTTTCTTGGTCGCGATAGGCTAACTGTGCCAGAGCGAATACCAGAGGGTAAGTCACTGCACTTCCCTCCTGGCACGCCGACAAGGCGACCTCCAGTCCTTTGATTTGTGTTTGCTGCGCCTGGTTTAACACTCTTTCCTCTTTCCAGCCCTGCTGTGCGGCAGTGAGGCGCTGGTACAATGCTTTCATTTTTTCGGGTTCTGCCCAAGTGGCTTTCAGCTGTTGTATCTCTTAACTCTGTTGTAGGAGTTGTCGGGTAGGTGCTGATTTTCTCGTCTAAGTTCTTTCAACTCTTGATGTAATATTTTCGTGGCTTTCATTTCTAAAATTACAATATTTAAATGATTAGTCGTTTACAAGATTGATTCAATCCTATTGATCCTCTCTCTTAATTAACAGATATCCGTTTTCCCACAGCACTTGGCGGTATCGAGAGGCGGAAGCGCTCGGAATCTGTAGAGTCACTCGGGAGTTGTCACTCCAACTGCCAGATGTGTCCCTACTATCTGAATAGGTAAATAGTTAATTGTACACTGGTATCAACAGAATCATTCATGGACAAGATTACTCTGCGTTATGAGGCTAAGACATGATAGCTACAGGGTTCTATGGGGTTGATTTTGGTGAAAATCAGTGAATGTAAAATCATGAAAATTACCTCGCTGGCCTTCTCCATCTGTCAAGAAGGTGTCGCTACTCGAGGGGTGCACCTGGATAGCATTCCTCGTCCGTTTATAATTATGATCGGCGTTCATTGGTCGAGCGTTCATTTTTAAATATTTTTAAGATGGCACTCAAGAATTCGCCAATGCTTTTATAGCCAATGGCCAGGGTTTATGTTGACGTGTTCACCTCAAAGGTCTATTATCTATTTACATTTTTATTTAATCAATTCGGTTCAATTCATCGATGGCTTTCATAATTTAATTATGATCTTGTATTGGTTTATTGGTGGGTAAATAATTTGTTTCACGTCGCTATTTATTTAGTACCTGTCATCTGATTTTGGTTTTATTTAATGTTTGTGGTCCATAAATCGTACTCTGTTGACCTGGTCAACAATTTGACGTATGATTCGTTCACGTATTATTTACTAAGATCTGTATCTCAATCATATTTATTCATCGTTGATCTTCCAAGATGGATTTAATTCTTCGGCGTTATGTTCAGTTCAGATATTCGGATTTTTTCTATTAACTCAACGTTGGACGAATGTCTCTCATCTATAGCCAACTATTCGGGATTCTAGGTTGTTCGACTGGCCGGTTGGTGACGGAAAATTCTCTGGTCGATAGTCGTGGACAGCACTATAAAGTGGTTTAGTTTGTATTTATCTCCGTGTAGTCATTTATCCTTATTATGGTGTTAGATTATTCTTGGCTGCTTCGGACAATTAATCGTGTTATGATGATCATAAGTTTATTTCGTCATAAGTTAGTGAATACATTTGCGCCTTGTTTGATTTATTATTATTATTTTGTTATCATTTAATAATTATCGATAGTTTAATTATATCATTTAACTTATTCAATCATCGAATCACCCTTTGATCAGGTAATCGTACCTTTACCCTTCAATCTAATTTGTCAATCATTTTGATCGGTTAACGATTTTATTAGTTACTTCCACTCTGTCAATTTAGCTAGGTTCGATCCTTTTAACTATTTCTATGGTTTCGTATTCACGAACTCTATAACAAACTTGAATCAAAGTTAAATGCATATATAGGCGTACTATTGGTGGGTTACTGGGTACTATTGTTTGTTTTAATCTTACTGTGGTTACCCAGGTAACGTCATATAAACATTTCTTTGCTTCCACTGAGCACCCGTTGCTAAGCAACGTTGGAACTCTGTTCGAGTGGGTAGATCGTCCGCAAAAAGTGAGCGTTATTACTAATGCTGTAATTGCCCGAATGATCTCTGGGTTCAACGAGCTGTCGTTAGAAGACTTGTGCTCGCTTTAGATTATTAGGTCCCTTTTATGTCGTAGATTTTATCGTTTGAGTTCATCATAAAACAAAAAAAAATTCGACAATTATATATTAAAAGTAAAACAAGTGGCTACATATCGTAATGGTGCATTTTAGTGCGTTAGTTGCGGGTGTTTCAATATTCGAGCGGCTCGGCGTTTTGCCCGCTCCTTTCGTCCAGGACGGTAACTGTTCGTTGTTGGTGTCGTTTTTGGAGTTGCTACCGTCTCTCGATAGGTTAATTGGGCAGGAGCAAAGACGAGGGGATAAGTTACAGCTGCCACTTCTTGACAGGCAGATAGTGCACCTTCCAGTCCCCTTATTTGTGTTCTTAGGCTTTGGTTCAGTTGTTTTTCTTCCACACAGCCCTTCTGTGCTGCCGTGAGCCTTTGATAAATCCGTTTGGCTTTCTTTAGCTCCACCCATGTGGCTTTCGTCTGTTGCACTTCTCTGGATAGTTGAATAATTTGTTCATATGAACTTTTGTTGTCTGCTCTCGCGCATTCCAACTCCTCTTGTAGAATTTTTTGGGATTCCATCTCTGCAAATATTATTGTCAAACTTTTGTCTATAAATCTCGAGTTATTAATTTATCACACAATTCTACAATATTAACTGAGTGTTGGGCAAAAACTGATAAAAACCCTTTTTCTTTTACTTTTGTTTGGCCAGCACGATAACGCCTGTGTGGTTTTGAGCAAAAAATTTTAAATTATGTAAAAACGGAAATTTAAGGAAAAATAAAATAAATAAAAATTTAATAAAAATTTTGAGCCATAAAAATGTAAAAATTTAAATTTAAATCAAAAAGAATAAAAATTTTATTAATTTTGGAATATTCGAGAAATTCCTTGTTTTACTGCGTCAAAACACACACACAAACAATCATGATATAAAAGGCGGTGCTGGTTAAGCAAAATTCAATGCTATTCTTTTCATTTTTACCAGACAATCATTGTCATTTAGTAATTTTTGTAAATCTCTCGAAAATCATTTTTTTTGAAAGAAAGTAATTTATTTTTGTTTTGTATTTGATTTTATGATTAATATGACATGGTTATTAATGATTTTTTTTATTATTTTTTTTTGAAAAGCTTTAAAGAAACGTTCTTTTGTGATCGAGAAATTCGACTCCGTATTGTTGAACCTCCATCATGAAAGGATTTGTTCTTGAAGTATACTAATTAAATTTTGTCGACAATAATTGAATTACGACGTACAAATTATAGACCACATGCATTCAAGTTAATAAAATGAAAGTATTTTATTTTCGATACCCCGGATCGAACCGGTCGATAGTGGGGGAAGCCGCGGTGCCGGTAGTAACCAGGCCTGCCCAGTATTCTCCCCTTCCTAAATCCTATCGCCCGACCCTCGAAAGAGTAGTGTTGAGGTCCTGGGAAAAGTTAAATATAAAGTTTATATCACAACAAAGGAAAAATATACAGACTAGCATATAGAAGAATCAGAAAGAATATTTTTTGGTGTGATCAACAAATTTTATCCCAGTATAAAAATATTATATAGCTAGTAGTGGGATACCGGCCCTCTAGCTCAGAGGCCATCTAGCTCACATACCCCCCCCCGGCAAATTTTTTTTTGCGCTAAGTTTAAAAGTACAAATTTTTTTAGAACAAAGACAATGACACATTCAAGGTCATTGGATGACTCATCAAAATTTTAAAACAAAGACCATGACTCATTCAAGGTCATTGGATGACTCATCAAAATGTTAAGACAAAGACCATGACTCATTCAAGGTCATTCAAGGTCATGGAAAAGCAGGTCAAGGTCATTCAAGGTCATTGGATAACTCATCATTTTTTTTCCAAAAATTTTTCGATGTTTAAAAGTACATCTATTTTCAAGGTCGTTCAAGGTCAAGGTCATATTATTTTTAATCATTTTTAAATTTAAATTTACTACTTATAAAAAATAAGTAGTATATATTTGTAAATTATTTTATTAGTATTATTATTATTAATATTAATATTATTATTATTATTATTATTATTATTATTATTATTAGTATTATTATTAGTATTATTATTAGTATTATTATTATTATTATTAGTATTATTATTATTATTATTTTTCAAGGTCATTCAAGGTCAAGGTCATTCAAGGTCAAGGTCATTCAAGGTCAAGGTCATGGAATTTTTAAACACTTTTAAATTTAAATTTACTACTTATAAAAATTAGTAGTATATATTTGTAAATTATTTTATTATTATTATTATTATTATTATTATTATTATTATTATTAATATTATTAGTATTATTATTATTATTATTATTATTATTATTATTATTATTATTATTTTTCAAGGTCATTCAAAGTCAAGGTCATTCAAGGTCAAGGTCATATTATTTTTAAACACTTTAAAATTTAAATTTACTACTTATAAAAAATAAGTAGTATATATTTGTAAATTATTTTATTAGTATTATTATTATTAATATTAATATTATTATTATTATTATTATTATTATTATTATTATTAGTATTATTATTAGTATTATTATTATTATTATTATTATTATTTTTCAAGGTCATTCAAGGTCAAGGTCATTCAAGGTCAAGGTCATGGAATTTTTAAACACTTTTAAATTTAAATTTACTACTTATAAAATTAGTAGTATATATTTGTAAATTATTTATTTTTATTATTATTAATATTAATAATATTATTATTACTATTATTATTATTATTAATATACTTATAAAAACTTTAACTATTATTATTAATATACTTATTACTTATAAAATTATTAATATTAATAGTATTATTTATTATTATTAATATACTTATTACTTATAAAAATTATTATTAAAATACTTTTTACTTATAAAAATTATTATTAAAATACTTATTACTTATAAAATTATTAATATTAATAGTATTATTTATTATTATTAATATACTTATTACTTATAAAAATTATTATTAATATACTTATTATTATTATTATTATTATTATTATTATTATTATTATTATTATTATTATTATTATTATTATTATTATTATTATTATTATTATTATTATTATTATTATTATTATTATTATTATTGTCAAGGTTATTGGATGACTCATCATAATTTTTCAACGTCATTCAAAAGTAGGTCAAGGTCATTCAAAATTTCTCAAGGTCATATTATTTTTAAACATTTTTAAATTTTATTTTTACTACTTATTTTTATAAGTAGTATATATTTTGTAAATTTATTTTATTATAATTAATATTTTATTATTATTAATAATATTATTAATCTTATTATTATTACTTTTTATTATTCTATTAATGCTTATAAAAACTTTAATTATTATTATTATTATTAATAATTTTATTATAATTTTTATTATTATTATTATTAATATTATTATTAATATTATTATTAATATTATTATTACTTTTTATTATTCTATTATTACTTATAAAAATTTTAATAATACTTATAAAAACTTTAATTATTTTTATTATTATTTTTTAAAATATTATTATTTTTCAAGGTCATTCAAAAGTAGGTCAAGGTCATTTTAAATTATGTCAAGGTCATATAAAATTTCACAAGGTCTTAGTATTTTTAAACATTTTTATATAAATTTACTACTTATTTTTATAAGTAATGTTTTAATATTTATTATTATTAATATTATTATTAATATGATTAATAATATTATTAATTAATATGATTACTTATTAATATTGTTTAATTATATTTATTTTTATTATTATTATTATTATTATTATCATTATTGTTATTTTCAATCTTATTGGATGAGTCATAATATTATTTCAAGGTCATTTTAAAGTATGTCAAGGTCATTTAAAATTTCACAAGGTCTTAGTATTTTTAAACATTTTTATTTAAATTTACTACTTATTTTTATAAGTAATGTTTTAATGTTTTTTAATTTTAATTTTATTATTATTATAATTTTCTCAAAGTCATAATATTTTTAGTCATTTTTAAATATAAATTTACTACTTATTTTTATAAGTAATGTTTTAATATTTATTATTATTATTATTTTCAAGGTTATTGGATGAGTCATAATATTATTTCAAGGTCATTTAAAAGTAGGTCAATGTCATAGTATTTTTAAACATTTTTAATTTTTATATACTACTTTTTTTTTTATAAGTAGTGTTTTAATGTTCTTTAATTTTTATTCTATTAGTATTATTATTAGTATTATTATTATTATTATTATTATTATTATTATTATTATCTTATAAGTAGTGTTTTAATGTTTTTTAATTTTAATTTTATTATTATTATTATTATTATTATTATTTTTATTATTATTATTATTTTTATTATTATTATTATTTTCATTATTATTTTATATAAATTTTCAACAAAGTATATAAAATTAATATTGAATAGAAAAAGTTTGTTCAATTGCGGTTCATAGTACACAGGGATAGAACAATTGTAAATGCTTGTAAAAAGTTAAAGAAAAATTCTATATTTTTAAGAAAATATGTGCAAATATCAAAACTAATTATGGCTCAAATGTGTGTGTTAAACCATCGATATGTTACAGTGTTTACGGAAAAACTTTAATGAAAATAGGTGTAATTTTTCAACAATTTATGAAATATTTATTTTATGGCTAATAATGTGTATGTGTTAAATCATAAAAATAGTTCAATATTTATGTAAAGTTTGAGATTGTTAAGAAAAATGTAAATAATTTATGATACACACATGTTTTTTGATTGAAATATATGTGTTTGTTTTACCGATATAAGAAAAACTATGGACATTTTTTAAGAAAATACACGTAATTTATGATTATCATGGGATTAGAATTTGATTAAAGTTGTGAGAAAGTTGTTAAATTTGAGATAAAACTGATTAATTTGTAAATAATGTTATTATTTTGAAGAAATTTTAAAATAAGACCTTCAGTAAATTGGTAAGAAAATAGTAGTTATTGAGTAATACTTATTAAAATTACCAAAGTTTTATAATTTTTGACAAGTCTTGATAGATCTTTAATAAAATTTGTTAGTACTTTGAATAAGAATTTAAAACAAAAAGTTTCAACACAGTAGCAAATCGTAAAGAAACTAGTACTTATCAGTTAATTAAATTAACTAAGTTGTAAAATAATTGAAAAAATTTTTTAGATTTTTTAAAATTTTAAGATTGTTAGGTAATTGTTCTAGGTACTTGTTGAATAAAAATTAATGTATTTTATCAACAGCTCATAGTTTTTAATCGTACAATTTCTCTTCATTCCTGGAAATAATCGTAAATATTTAAATTATTCAGAAAATTGTCAATAAAAAAACATAAATAATAGGTAACCAAATATTTTTAAATACTAGTCAATTTTAGTTTTTAATTTAATTACAAATATAATAATAATAAAATAAATACTTGTATACAAATAGTTATATGAATCAATCAATTTCTTAGAACTGAAATCTTATTGATATATTCTGATTAACCTTAAATCAATGAAAAAAGTAACAATTTTCCTAAGTATTTTATAAATTCAACCAACTCAATTCCCTTTAAAAAAAAATACTATAAATTCGACTCTCAACCAATCATTCCTCTTCAAATGTCATTTTTCACTCCATTATACCAACTATATTCATAATTTTTATAAAAGCCTATCAAGTAGATAATATTTACCTTTTGAATACCAATATTCATTCCAGTAAATTTCTTTAGAAATATTATAAATTACTCTCTTGACCAATCATTTTCCATCAAATAACAATATTTCCAGCCATATTCAATATTTTTCATAAAAAAAAAATCATAAAAATACCAATTTAGATAATATTTACCCTTTAAATAACAATATTTAACCAACCCAACCCCTTAAAAATGACAACAAACTTGTTAATTGACTATTTCTCACTAAAGTAAATTCCACTCTAGACCAATCATTTCCCATCAAATAACACTTACCCCTACCCTACCAACTATATTCATTATTTTTTATAGAAATCACCCTTTAAATAACGATATTTAACCGACTCAGTACCTTAAAAATATCAACAAATCTGTTCTTAATCGATTATTTCCTTAAAAGATCATAAATTTTCTTCTTAGCCAATTGTTTCTCACTAAAATAAAATAAAATTTACTCTCAACCAATCAATTCTCTTTAAATGACATTAATCCAAGTTATATTCATTATTTTCATAAAAAAATCACCGACTTATATCGATATTCAACCGAATAAATTTCTTGAAATCCCCTTAAAATAGAATTCATCTCGTGACCAATCCTTTCCCCCTTAAAAGATCATAAATTCTCTTCTTAACAAATCATTTCTCTTTAAATGACAATATTTCCACTCTCTCAAAAGATTTACACACATATTGATATCTATCTGAACAAATCCCCCTAAAAATATTATAAATTCCTCCTCTATATTCTCCATTTAGAAAATATTTACCTTTGAACACAGATATTCAACCAACTCAACCCCTTAAAAATGGCAACAAACTTGTTCTTAATCGATTATTTCCTTAAAATATCATAAAATTTACTCTTAACCAATCATTTCCATTGAAATAACATTTCCCCCCAACTGCACCAATAATATACATATTTTTTAAAAACCTACAAGGTAAAATTTCTTTAGAAATCTATATTTAACCGAATAAGATCCTTAAAAATTCATCATTCGAATCATATTTACTATATGTATTCAACCAATCAAATTCCCTTAAAATTATCATAAAAATTTGAATTTTACCAATAAAAATAAATTTTCTTTAAAGTATTACAAAATTGTTATCATCATTTTCCATCGAAAATCACCACAATTTTGTTCTGGCAACAATTTCAAGCAATTAAAAAATTCATCAAAAATGACTAAAATCGAATAAAGTCTATGTTTCCCACATAAATTAAATTATTGTAAATATATATCATATTGCTCATTAAAATTAATCAGTAAATCAAGTATAAATTCAATAAAAATTACCAGTCAACCATTAGAGATATATCAATGATTTTCATAACTATACTGATAACCACACTGAGCATCCCCTTAAAAATCTCTAAATTATACTACTTTTGTGATTGATATCCATGAAATCAATATTAGATTTGAAAATGAAAGTAATTATTGACCCCTTTATTTACACTGTAAAATCAATTAAAATTTTAGGTTTCGCTAAAATATTTTTAAAAATTAACTGATTTAATCAACTATTTAAATAGAACATAAAATTATAATTAAAATATCATTTACTATTCAAAATCTATCAGTCAAATTGGATTCTAATTGGTAAATAATTATCTTAAATAGATGTTTCATAAACATTTTGATCCTAAATTTATTTATTTATTTATTTTTTTTTTTTTTAAAATAATCCTAAAATCAAGTCTAATCTAATAAATTAGAAAGAAATTAATTGTTTCTAAAATTATAGATTTACCCTAATTTCTTCAATAATTTCATTAAAAACATAATCAAACCTTAAATCCATTAAAATTCAAAAAAAAAACCATAAAATTCACAAAGATGATTAAAATTTACTAAAATAAATACCTCGTAAAACTAGATATTACTTAAATTATAATAAAATTTCCCTAAAAGCTCTAATTGATTTACATAGCCTAAAATTATTTTATTTTTGTCGAGTACAACCTAATCTATTGAAAGATGTAATTTATTTAGTTAAATTTTCATTGAAAATAACAAGACAACAAATGGAATTTTAATTAGTAACGATTATATTCTATAAAGAAAATTTTCAGTGAAGAAGTAATATTGGTGAGATAGTACATTAAGTGACTAAAATCGTTGAAATTACTGAAAACAGTGGGATAGCTAAAGATATCTACTAAATAGATGAAATATCAATTGATATCTTAATAACTTACAAGGGTAATATACTTTGAATGGGGAAAATATACATCGAAGAGAAAAATATTCGTTGAAGAGGAAAAACATTCATTGAATAAGGAAAACATTAATTGAAGAGAGAAAATATTCATTAAAGAGGAAAGCAATCATTAAAGTGAGAAAATATGAATTGAAGCTAACAAATATTCAGTGAATCGAGAATTGCTTATAATAAATTAGTCGGTAAAATTTCTCAATGATGAGATGAAATATCAATTAAATATTGTGAAATACTTGAAATAAATGGTCTGAATTATTCAATGATCAACAAATATACATAAAAGATGAAAATATTTACTGAAAATCAATTGTACTTTAAGAGTGTATTAATTACTATTATATTAAATTAAAAATTATTAACAATTGAGTAGATTTCATCGGTTAATTATATTTAAATAAGGATATATATTTTTGATGGATACTTATGCGCGGAAGAATAGTTATTAAAAACAATAACCGTGCGCGTATACTAATTCGGCGAATATTCAATAAATCTGACAAATTTAATATTCATATATATATATATATATATATATATCTTATGTATATAGAATATATATACAAATCCGGCGAATATATACAAATCCGGCGAATTCACAACTCCAACGAATATTCAATAAATCTAGCAAATTTAATATTCCTATATATATCTTCTGTATATAGAATATATACAAATCCGGCGAATATATACAAATCCTACGAATATTCAACAAATGCGGCAAATTTAATACTATAAATATGGGTGGATCTGATACAATATAACAAGTAGGAAGAATGTAGTAGAAAGTCCAACAAATAATGGAATATAATAAAAACAATACAATGAATAGATGAATAATTTGGTATTATGATTATAAGAAACATTTAGTATTTTGTAATATTAAATAAATTCAGAAAATTGATGTATGTTTTATATTAATTATTGCTTTTTATAAAATGTTATAAATTTACTTTTAGAAATAACAATCATTTTTGATGTTCTTATTATTTTTGAATTTAAACTATTATTTTGTCAATAGTTACAATTGAATAAAATATTTAAATTAATTTTACATTTGGATATTTATTTATAACCATCAATTTATAAAGAGATTATTCAAAATATTTTAATTTGTCAAAAAGTTTTATTGAGTATAAAACTAAATCAAATATTCTATTTACTAATCAATAAAAAATTATTTTAACTAAATTTCGAATATAATTTCAAATAATAGAATAAATTTAGAATTGAAAAATAATATATTGTCAATAGTTACACCTAAAAAAGTATTTAAATATAAGTTTTATCGACATTAATAACATTTAGATAATAATTCTTAATAGCAATAGATATCCATAATGTTCATTCAAAATATATTATTCAATGTGTTTTGAATTTACTATTGTAAGAGACTTAGATTTGATTTCTAATATCTCAGTATTTGATGTATATTCGCCGAATTAGTATACGCGCACGGTTATTGTTTTAATAACTATTCTTCCGCGCATAAGTATCCATCAAAAATATATATCCTTATTTAAATATAATTAACCGATGAAATCTACTCAATTGTTAATAATTTTTAATTTAATATAATAGTAATTAATACACTCTTAAAGTACAATTGATTTTCAGTAAATATTTTCATCTTTTATGTATATTGTTGATCATTGAATAATTCAGACCATTTATTTCAAGTATTTCACAATATTTAATTGATATTTCATCTCATCATTGAGAAATTTTACCGACTAATTTATTATAAGCAATTCTCGATTCACTGAATATTTGTTAGCTCAATTCATATTTTCTCACTTTAATGATTGCTTTCCTCTTTAATGAATATTTTCTCTCTTCAATTAATGTTTCCTTATTCAATGAATGTTTTTTCCTCTTCAACGAATATTTTTCTCTTCGATGTATATTTTCCCCATTCAAAGTATATTACCCTTGTAAGTTATTAAGATATCAATTGATATTTCATCTATTTAGTAGATATCTTTAGCTATCCCACTGTTTTCAGTAATTTCAACGATTTTAGTCACTTAATGTACTATCTCACCAATATTACTTCTTCACTGAAAATTTTCTTTATAGAATATAATCGTTACTAATTAAAATTCCATTTGTTGTCTTGTTATTTTCAATGAAAATTTAACTAAATAAATTACATCTTTCAATAGATTAGGTTGTACTCGACAAAAATAAAATAATTTTAGGCTATGTAAATCAATTAGAGCTTTTAGGGAAATTTTATTATAATTTAAGTAATATCTAGTTTACGAGGTATTTATTTTAGTAAATTTTAATCATCTTTGTGAATTTTATGGTTTTTTTTGAATTTTAATGGATTTAAGGTTTGATTATGTTTTAATGAAATTATTGAAGAAATTAGGGTAAATCTATAATTTTAGAAACAATTAATTTCTTTCTAATTTATTAGATAGACTTGATTTTAGGATTATTTTAAAAAAAAAAAAAATAAATAAATAAATAAATTTAGGATCAAAATGTTTATGAACATCTATTTAAGATAATTATTTACCAATTAGAATCCAATTTGACTGATAGATTTTGAATAGTAAATGATATTTTAATTATAATTTTATGTCTATTTAAATAGTTGATTAAATCAGTTAATTTTAAAAATATTTTAGCGAAACCTAAAATTTTAATTGATTTTACAGTGTAAATAAAGGGGTCAATAATTACTTTCATTTTCAAATCTAATATTGATTTCATGATATCAATCACAAAAGTAGTATAATTTAGAGATTTTTAAGGGATGCTCAGTGTGGTTATCAGTATAGTTATGAAAATCATTGATATATCTCTAATGGTTGACTGGTAATTTTTATTGAATTTATACTTGATTTACTGATTAATTTTAATGAGCAATATGATATATATTTTACAATAATTTAATTTATGTGGGAAACATAGACTTTATTCGATTTTAGTCATTTTTGATGAATTTTTAATTGCTTGAAATTGTTGCCAGAACAAAATTGTGGTGATTTTCGATGGAAAATGATGATAACAATTTTGTAATACTTTAAAGAAAATTTATTTTTATTGGTAAAATTCAAATTTTTATGATAATTTTAAGGGAATTTGATTGGTTGAATACATATAGTAAATATGATTCGAATGATGAATTTTTAAGGATCTTATTCGGTTAAATATAGATTCTAAAGAAATTTTACCTTGTAGGTTTTTAAAAAAATATGTATATTATTGGTGCAGTTGGGGGAAATGTTATTTCAATGGAAATGATTGGTTAAGAGTAAATTTTATGATATTTTAAGGAAATAATCGATTAAGAACAAGTTTGTTGCCATTTTAAGGGGTTGAGTTGGTTGAATATCTGTGTTCAAAGGTAAATATTTCTAAATGGAGAATATAGAGGAGGAATTTATAATATTTTAGGGGGGATTTGTTCAGATAGATATCAATATGTGTGTAAATCTTTTGAGAGAGTGGAAATATTGTCATTTAAAGAGAAATGATTTGTTAAGAAGAGAATTTATGATCTTTTAAGGGGAAAGGATTGTCACGAGATGAATTCTATTTTAAGGGGATTTCAAGAAATTTATTCGGTGAATATCGATATAAGTCGGTGATTTTTTATGAAAATAATGAATATAACTTGGATTAATGTCATTTAAAGAGAATTGATTGGTTGAGAGTAAATTTTATTTTATTTTAGTGAGAAACAATTGGCTAAGAAGAAAATTTATGATCTTTTAAGGAAATAATCGATTAAGAACAGATTTGTTGATATTTTTAAGGTACTGAGTCGGTTAAATATCGTTATTTAAAGGTGATTCTATAAAAAATAATGATATAGTTGGTAGGGTAGGGGTAAGTGTTATTTGATGGGAAATGATTGGTCTAGAGTGAATTTACTTTAGTGAGAAATAGTCAATTAACAAGTTTGTTGTCATTTTTAAGGGGGTTGGGTTGGTTAAATATTGTTATTTAAAGGGTAAATATTATCTAAATTGGTATTTTTATGATTTTTTTTTTTATGAAAAATATTGAATATGGCTGGAAATATTGTTATTTGATGGAAAATGATTGGTCAAGAGAGTAATTTATAATATTTCTAAAGAAATTTACTGGAATGAATATTGGTATTCAAAAGGTAAATATTATCTACTTGATAGGCTTTTATAAAAAATTATGAATATAGTTGGTATAATGGAGTGAAAAATGACATTTGAAGAGGAATGATTGGTTGAGAGTCGAATTTATAGTATTTTTTTTAAAGGAATTGAGTTGGTTGAATTTATAAAATACTTAGGAAAATTGTTACTTTTTCATTGATTTAAGGTTAATCAGAATATATCAATAAGATTTCAGTTCTAAGAAATTGATTGATTCATATAACTATTTGTATACAAGTATTTATTTTATTATTATTATATTTGTAATTAAATTAAAAACTAAAATTGACTAGTATTTAAAAATATTTGGTTACCTATTATTTATGTTTTTTATTGACAATTTTCTGAATAATTTAAATATTTACGATTATTTCCAGGAATGAAGAGAAATTGTACGATTAAAAACTATGAGCTGTTGATAAAATACATTAATTTTTATTCAACAAGTACCTAGAACAATACCTAACAATCTTAAAATTTTAAAAAATCTAAAAATTTTTCAATATTTTACAACTTAGTTAATTTAATTAACTGATAAGTACTAGTTTCTTTACGATTTGCTACTGTGTTGAAACTTTTTGTTTTAAATTCTTATTCAAAGTACTAACAAATTTTATTAAAGATCTATCAAGACTTGTCAAAAATTATAAAACTTTGGTAATTTTAATAAGTATTACTCAATAACTACTATTTTCTTACCAATTTACTGAAGGTCTTATTTAAAATTTCTTCAAAATAATAACATTATTTACAAATTAATCAGTTTTATCTCAAATTTAACAACTTTCTCACAACTTTAATCAAATTCTAATCCATGATAATCATAAATTACGTGTATTTTCTTAAAAAATGTCCATAGTTTTTCTTATATCGGTAAAACAAACACATATATTTCAATCAAAAAACATGTGTGTATCATAAATTATTTACATTTTTCTTAACAATCTCAAACTTTACATAAATATTGAACTATTTTTATGATTTAACACATACACATTATTAGCCATAAAATAAATATTTCATAAATTGTTGAAAAATTACACCTATTTTCATTAAATTTTTTCCGTAAACACTGTAACATATCGATGGTTTAACACACACATTTGAGCCATAATTAGTTTTGATATTTGCACATATTTTCTTAAAAATATAGAATTTTTCTTTAACTTTTTACAAGCATTTACAATTGTTCTATCCCTGTGTACTATGAACCGCAATTGAACAAACTTTTTCTATTCAATATTAATTTTATATACTTTGTTGAAAATTTATATAAAATAATAATGAAAATAATAATAATAATAAAAATAATAATAATAATAAAAATAATAATAATAATAATAATAATAAAATTAAAATTAAAAAACATTAAAACACTACTTATAAGATAATAATAATAATAATAATAATAATAATAATAATAATAATAATACTAATAATAATACTAATAGAATAAAAATTAAAGAACATTAAAACACTACTTATAAAAAAAAAGTAGTATATTAAAATTAAAAATGTTTAAAAATACTATGACATTGACCTACTTTTAAATGACCTTGAAATAATATTATGACTCATCCAATAACCTTGAAAATAATAATAATAATAAATATTAAAACATTACTTATAAAAATAAGTAGTAAATTTATATTTAAAAATGACTAAAAATATTATGACTTTGAGAAAATTATAATAATAATAAAATTAAAATTAAAAAACATTAAAACATTACTTATAAAAATAAGTAGTAAATTTAAATAAAAATGTTTAAAAATACTAAGACCTTGTGAAATTTTAAATGACCTTGACATACTTTAAAATGACCTTTGAAATAATATTATGACTCATCCAATAAGATTGAAAATAACAATAATGATGATAATAATAATAATAATAATAATAAAAATAAATATAATTAAACAATATTAATAAGTAATCATATTAATTAAT
>CM039679.1:38403771-38492490 GCA_022537955.1 Schmidtea mediterranea
CATTATTAAATTATTATTATTATTATTATTAATATTATTAAAAACTATGTAGTATTATTAAATTCAATAACTTACTCCGTGTGCTTCTAGTATTGTTAAGTATCATTATTATTAAAGTATTATTGTTATTACTATTATTGTTAGTGTTATTACCACCTATACTACTATTATTATTATTATTATTATCACTAGAGTATTATTATTTTAATTACTATTGTAATTATTAAATATCATTACTAATAATATAACCAACTATATAGCACTATTATTCTTAGTACCCCACTAATACCCCCACTATAGGTTAACAATTTTATCGTTAACATTTTCTATTTGGCACCACCAACACCATCATTAACAAAACTTCCTTTTATTATTATTATTACGCTCATTGTCCCTAATATATTATCATTATTATTATTATTATTATTATTATTATTATTATTATTATTATTATTAATATTAGTAATACGTTATACTATTCCTCAAACTATATAGTGTTATTAATTGCCATAAATTGCCCAGTATACTTCTAGTATTACTATTATTAAAATATTACTATTATGGTATTATTATTATTATTTCATATTAATATCATTATCCTTGTTGTCAAGAATCATATTACTATTATCATTATTATTATTAAAATATTATTATCATTATTATTAATATTATCTATACTACTGTTATCATTATTACTGAAATATTATTATTATTATTATTATTATTGTTGTTGTTATCATTTATACTACTATTATTATTATGGTTAACAAAATATTATCTTTATTATTATTATTGTCGATACTAATATTAATAGTACCCTATTCTTGCTATTATTATTATTATTACTAAACTATTATTATTGATATTAGCATTACTGATATTATTAATCTTAAATTGATATACTTATTAACAAGTTGAAATATTAAACTTAAAATAAAATAAAAGAGAAAAGGAAACGAAATCTTTACCATCATTTATTTCAAAAAACGAAAAGAAAGTAAAATCCAAAAAAGAAGAATTACATTTTCCAATTTTTCGGAATGTTGTTGGTGGGATTGATCCTATGAATCCTACAAGAGAGACTTAAAGACAATTGAATCAAATCAATATAGAACCTTAGTAGGAAGTCCTCAGATCTTGTGAAGCCTTCTCTCCGGAGCCAATCCTTCGGGAGACTTAGAAATACCTAAAATAATAATTAAAAAGGATGCAAAAATTACAACCTTGGGAATTTGCCGATTGTTGACTCGTTGCTATGGCAACGAGTGAAAAGCAAAAGATGAATTACTTTAATGTGTCCAAACAAAATAATAACATTTAAATTGTTGGAGAAATAATTTTTAATACCATTTTACAATAAAATTTTTGTAAATCATTTTAGGGTGATTTAAATTAGAAATTTCTATATTTGAAGCTAATAAATTTAAATTTGGTAAATTAATTTTTTAAATAGAAAAATATAAATTTCATAATGTTATTGTAATGTTGATAATATGATGAATTACATAACTACCCTTGGTTATCACAGGTATTGTCAACGTTATCGTTGCTAATGCCTGTTATAATTAATTGATCATAAAGAACCAGTAGATTCCGTTAAGACATATAAGTAGAAAAGGACATACCCATCCTTCCCCCATCCAGATGACATAATTGTTTGTTGTATTAAAAAATGATTAAAATATATAACTACATTAATACTTATTATGCATGAAAGAGAAAATAATAAAAACGAAGTTAAAAATTAGTTTTGTTTAGTGGATCCACATAGGAAAACTCTAGAACAATTCCGAAGAGACATAGCCGGCTACCATCAAACCGCAATGGTACAAACTCAGAGGGCAGAGGCCATGGTGCGGAAGTGCCGCTACATGGAGCAGACATGGCTTCGCCCCGAAGCGGCAATCAAGTTGAGGGTAGAAATTGACACATTGAAGACTCAGTTAACTCAGAAGGACGAAGCCCTGCGGTCGGCCGAACAGAAGGCCCAGGAGCTAGAAAAACAGGTAGCAGAATGGAGGTTGAGGGATAACATCCGGACAAGCCTCCTGCAGAGTGGTGTCCACCTGTCTGAAGAACAACAAGTAATATTGTTGAGGAATGCCACCGGAAAAGACGCTGGCATAGGAAACATAATATCAGGCCCCTCACACGCATCAGAAGAGTTGCCGAAAAGGAATCGCAAGAAGAACCGGCCAAACAAAAGAGAGAGGGAGCGGCAGTTTAGGCTAAATCGTGCTCGCCTATTAGGGCATATCTTAGATGCCAATGGGTTTTGATTATGTAATTATGTACTTAATTTGACTAAATTAGTAGATGTTAACAACTTGTCAATCGTGTGATTTATAGATGTTAATTGTTTATTCATTTTAATATAACTTGTTAACTTAATGTTGAATTTATTATTGATGTGTGGTTGTGATTGAAGTCGTTGAATATGGAGTACTGAGTGATCTAATGAATAGATAAGTTGGAAATGATAGATAAATTAGTGATTAGACAGATAGATGAAAGGAGGAACGATTAAGGAAGAGCATGAAGTCTTCTATGACAGCTCATGGACCCGAGGGAGGTTAGGGCATTAGCAGTTCTTGAGAAGGAGCTCACCTTTTGCTAACCTTCCACCCACTAGTTCACAGTACCAACGTCATTTATGACGGGTGACTAGCTGTTCAAATTCTTATGCAGGCGCTAGGTGGGGATAATAACCCTTAGGCAGTTCAAAACTATTTTAAGGACCCATCAGTGCCCAGCATGAGCAAACAAGGAAAACTCAAGAACAGCAACTAATTATTTATTTAACTTAAAATTCAATCATATACGGTCCATTGTGACTCCATAGCCGGATCATTCACTGGGTGGAGGACTTGGGTAGGGTCCTTGAATATAATCCTCAGCGGCCGGCTGAGTTGGAGAGTACTCACGGTATACGAAAACTGGGCGTTTGGTATTTCTGGTCCGCTTGGAGCTGGCTGGCGGCAAATAATCGTAGGTATCGGGGATCCTACCTGCCGCGATATCATCCTCCACGTTTGCCAAGTATTGTCTGACCCAGATCACATGGGAGTCGACTCGGCGTTGGTGGTCTTGGAGGCGTGCCAGAAGAGATCGGGCCCGATCATGAATTTCTTGGGCCGGATTCTGACCGCCTATTTGTCCGTTCTGCATAAACGGTCTCCTGTTATTTTCCCCTGAGGGTAAGGCGTTCCATTGGGTTTCTCTTGGTTGGGCACATCGGGGTATTTTTCCCGCCAGACGCGTCTCCAAGCCTGTGGCCACTGATCGGCAACGTGCATGGGGACCCGGACAAAAGGTCCTGATTTTTCTGAATAAGATTGTTATCAGTAAAGTTCGTCACTATAATTACAGAGGAAAATTCTAAAAATCCCTATGGTGTCTCTTCGAGTGAACATTTAATAGAACCTGTCTGAATATTTAATTGCCCCTCATTATAGTAAGTCCACTACGTATGTATGTTTTCAATTCATATATATAATTTAATAAGGGTTTTGAGTAACGGGAAATTAAATTAAATTCTATTTTATTGTTGTTTGTAACTTTTCTAAAAATATCTTGCTACAAAATATCACGGGCACTTTACAATAATAATAATAAAAAAATATTCAATAAATATTTTTTGGTTTGTAGTTTTTAGCTTACTTTACCCATTAGTTAAATTTTTATCAAAGATATTTGTTAATTTTTGTGATACCAGATAATATTCAAATACCGGAATATTTACAATTTTTAAGTAAATTCCATAAATTTTTTGGGTACAATGTGTTCCAGGTCTGATTTAATGTCTAATTTGGCTAGAGAATTTGAGAATTTATAATGAAATGAAGTATCACCGAGTAAATTTTTAGAGCATAACTTAAATATTTCCAAAATTACGAGTTGCCATTGAATGAGTGTGGAACTGCGTTGAAAATTCCGCGGAACATACATTAACAGAAATTTATTTAGAAAATTTTTATTTAATTTCTTTACAATTTTTATTAATCTGGTGGGTTACTGGTTTTCGTTATTTGTTTAAATCATCTTATTGTTACCCCGGTAACGCCATATAAATATTTTCTAGCTACCACTCGGAACCCGTTGCTAGGCAACTTTGGAAATGTGTTCGAGTGGGTGGATTGTCCGCAAAAAGTGAGCGCTATTACTAATGCTGTAATTGCTTGGACAACCCTCGGGGTTCAACGAGCTGTCGATAGAAGACTTATGCTCGCTTTGTAATGTCCCCTGTGTGCGAAGGTTCAAGATCAGATTCATGTTGACAAATAGAAATGGAACGACATTCATATGACGGGGTGTTAATACTCATGACTTTTCCACGGCAATTTAATATTATTCACATTTTTAACATATCCCTTCTAAACGATTTAACAATATTTACAATTTTATCATGCTCACAAACAAAACAGGGTAAATTAGACAATATTCGTAAGTTAATTTAAGCAACACAGAACACATTAAGTTAGTTTGTTTGCCAGGCGTGCGGCTCTGCGTCGGGCGCGTTCTTTACGCCCCGGCCTGTAACTTTTCGAAGGTATTGCCGATGGAGTCGCCAAGGGCCTTGGGTTGTTGGCTGAATCCCGGTACGCCAATTGGGATGGGGCGAAAATAAGAGGGTAAGTCACCGCTTCACTTTCACGACTGGCGGCCAGGGCAACTTCCAAATCCCTTATCTGCGTCCGGAGGTTCTGATTCAGTTGTCGTTCCTCGGCCCAACTCTTTTGAGCACCTGTGAGACTTTGGCGGATAGATTTGAGTTTCGTTGGGGTCCACCCAGGTGGATTTCACCTGTTGAACCTCCTTTGTGAGTTGAATTATCTGCTCATATAGAGCTTTGTTGGATTGCTGGGCGCGGGATAATTCCTTTTGTAGTACTTGCACGGGTTCCATGACTAATGAAAAGAATGATTAAAGGGGAGAGATTTACTAATAGAGCGTAATTATATGATCTATGTTTAACCCAAACAAACTAATGAAAAATCATTTAAAAATAATAAAAACTCTAAACTAATCATCGAAAAATACAATTAATTTCATTTATTATTAATCAAGATTCATCAAATTTGCGTTCTCATCTGTTTGTTAAGGGATCAGGGAAAGCCCTTCGCCACCTATTCTTCGGGCATATAGCCCGAAATGGACATTGTTGGCCTCTTTGTGTTGCGGGCTCGGACCGTGGTTGATTGAGGGGCCTGTGTCGCGGGGACCTGTCGGGGGTGCCAATAATTGTCGGCGATCCGACCCACCAGCAAGTCCTCTTCGACGTTCGCCAGATACTGGCTAGCTTGGACCACCTGTAGATCCACTTGTCTTTGATGGGCTTCCAAGCTCTCAAGCAGATGCCGAGCCTGCCGGTAGATTTCCTCGGCCGGGCTCCATTCTTCGACCATTTCTTGCCCCAGATTGTCTCTGTTGAGGAACCTTGACGGGGGAAATTCGGGGCATCTCTCTTGTCCGTAACGTGCCCAGGCCCATCTCCACCGGTCTGCGAGAGAAATTGACATGCGATCCGTCGGACTAGCTGCTGAAATGAAAATCGTTAACTACATATACCAAAACAAAAGTAGATGAGTGAAATGATCCTAATTTATTTCGTTGTGAAACGTTAAATCTATCTCAGCCCGTTATGGAAATCGAGAACAAGTCTTGTGGGTTCGCAGTTATGCTACTTTAGCCGTTAAATCATTCCCATTTTCTTTGCTGGGGTGTTTTTCACGATGTGAAATTTTTCTTGATTTTTTCAAATATTAATCTCCGTGTTGACCGTTAAAATGGCTTGCCTTTATTTAATACCTAAAGCAGATAACTTCGTACCACTGTTGAGAAAATATTAACCAGATTTGTCCACAAAAATCTCCTAATTCCCAATTAACATTTTCAAAAAATATGTTTATATTTTTCTTATAGCTAATCAGATAAAGTTCCAACAAAACAGATGGTAATAATTTTTATGAGCTATCCATTTCGCGAAAAAATCATGTTGAATTATAATTGATCACTTTACAAAGGGGCTTCTGGTTACTTAAGAAGTTCTAAACATGCGACGAATTTTCGAGCGACTTGTGAACGGATTCAAAATGAAAAAACAAACGGTGACAAAAATAATGATGGTGTGGTGTGATGAATGAATTCTATTGAAGGGTCGTGGCGTTGAGAAAATCCAATGGCTAGACCTAATAGGTTGAACTGTTAATAAGGTGACTGATTTTGAAATTGCTACCGACTTTAGATTGGCGCTAATATAAAGAGATTGCGTCAGGGTCATTTAGATATGATAAGAATTTCGTACATATTAGGATAAACGAATGATTAGAAATGTTAACATAGTTATTTACAATTATTACCAAAAAAAATCAATTATAATTTTTACCAAATTATTTAGGTTTATTTAGTAAATATAAATTACAATTTCTTACCCTCTGTGATCATTTCCGATGCTGTGACAACCTCCTCGTCGGGCATGTTGGGTATTAATTCCATATTATTTATCGTAGTTGCAAAAAGAAAATTATCCAAATGGTTTAGAAGATCCGTATTTAATATTTATTGATTTTTCGTGGGCGACGGTATCCGGTTGGGACGAATTAGATGGAATTTGGTTAGTCGCCATTCAGATGGATAAACAATTTCGATATCCGTTCGAATTATTAAATTTGTTAATAGTTCAATTTTCGAAATGGAGATCGAAATTCGACGATGGAAATTCCGTAAGTTTTTGTTTCTTTGAATAATAACGGCGAAAAAGTCGCTCGTGTCATCGCCAACTTCACGATGTCACAGCGGGTGTTCCCACGTTAGTTCCAATTTACTTCAAACCCATTTGACTTTTAAATTATTCTTATTAATATTTAACATATTTATATTTTTATTGATATTTAACATATTTTTATTAATAGTTAACATATTTAATTAAACTCTCAACGTATTACCGCGTTAGAAAAGTCATGAGATTCTCCTCGTTCAGCAATTGGAATTTTAATTACTGGATTTATTCCTATTCGCTGGGTTTTTCAATATTGGATTGTCACTTTTTAGTTTTCAGTCAATTTTTCGGAAAACGTCTAGTTGTTAGGTTTTACATCATTTAATATTTAGTAATAGAATAATGGGTAATTTAAATTACTGGCTTTCGTAGTCGGTGTTGTGTTGGTGATTGGGAATCGATTATGAACCAAGAACTTATTGGATATTTAAATCAAAATTAACTGTCATATTTTTAAGAAAATGAATATCAATGATGGATGAACCTACTCCGTGAGTTTATTTGTTGATGATACAGTGATATAATGGTGGATAAAACAGATGGGTCGGCTAAGTTAACTATTCAAATGGGTTAGGAAATCTTCGTATAATATAATCTATTCTATCGATGAGCATATTTTGATTTAATTATTAATTTAGGCTGATTCAGTTTTCAGTGGGGTCAAATTCAATTTATGGCTGACTTTTATAAAAATAAAGGAAGGTGTCTCTAGCAGTTGTACTGATGGATTTGGATCTGAATAAATTCTCGGTAGTTGATTTAATAATAATTCAGAAGTTTTTATTTAAGGTTTCATTTAAATTAAATTTCTTAATTTATTTCATAGCAGTGATTTCATATTAATTTCATTCCCCGTAGCCTTTCCATTTAATAAGCCTTAGGCGCATTTTATGTTTATATTATATTTAATGAGTGCCCACTGGACTACTCGGTGTGGTGATTTTGAGCCGTGTGTAAAATAATTTAGGTCGAATTTAAAGAAAACTAGAAACGAGGAAGAAGCCAAAAGACCCCTTCCTTATTTCTCCTTTCTTCTATACGGAATAATATTGACGTTCCAATCCCTGCGTTCCGCACGCCGGGTCTTCACGGGCACAGATCATTGGCGATATTCCACGCACTTACACGAATCTGAATAGTATGTTGATTTTTCTGACTTGTAATGTGTCTTGGCTGTGGGCCGGAAAAATTTCGACAATAAAATAATTAATTTTATGAAGAACAATTTAAATTTTAAGCATTATAAATATTTATTAATATATTAAAACAATATAACAAATTACTTGCCAAAAGTTCATCATACCAAAAAATACAAAATACATCTCCCCCCATGCCGACATCCAAGCAGAGCTCTACCGAGGTTGCGAGGATGGGACGTGGATAGAGAGGTTCCAAATAAAACTTCTGCTCACCTAATAGATTTTAAACGGTTGAAAAATTTTTTAAAACAACTTTTCGTTTGAAAATTATTTTCAAAAAATGGTTTTTGGTTAAATTTTATTTGAAAATGCATCGGTATTTATACCTATTTTCTGTCCCTAACCTCGCGTGTTAATTTTGATTTAGTAAAACAAAATTCGACCTTGATATTTTCTAGTGTATTCTAATCTTTATTATTTTCTAATTTATTTTGATAATTTTTTATTTGAAATTTTTTATTGAATTATTTCTAATTCAAATTCTTTGATTTAAATTTCATTTTCATGAAATTTTCCATTTTTACAAATTTCGGTCGAATTCATTGGGTTTTCATGTTATGTTTGTATTTGTATCGTGCGGATTTTGTTGCATTTTGTTATTATTTTAATTAATTTTTATGTTTATTATTTTATATGTAATTGCTTTTATCTCATATTTTGTAGGGTTTAGTTGATGCTTTAATAGGTTTGAGTTTAAATTTGCATGTTATATTTGCATGTGTGTTACCGATTCATTTAAACATTTTACAAGGCCGTTTGTGTTCTGGCCCAACAAATCATGGGACGAACTGATATGGTGGCGTCGGAAAACATGTACAGAAGGCATATCATTGCACTTGGTCTGCTTCGATTAACCACTGCATTTAAATTTTAACGAGCTCGAGGAAATCTCTATCGACATGGAATCGGTGACTTAGGATGACTGCAAAGAATAAATTAATTTTTTCGAGTGGCGCTTGGGTGGCTAATGATTGCTATAAAACATAATATTTAAACAATAAAAAAAATCTATCAAATCTAACTTGTAGGAAATAAATTATTTATTAAATGATAACAAAATGAACCGTCAATAAATAAATCCTTTGTAAGATTGGTAACTATAAGAAATGTCAATAATAAGATTATTAAAATCCCAATAATTACTTGTCGGGGAAATCGTGACGTCGGCCTCCGAACGTCCATGTCGATCCTCGGTTCCAAACATGTTTTTTAAATTTTTGGCAAATGAATGATCTCCTATCGTCAGCAAATGTTATATTGGAGTGTGTGTCTGTTAGGTTAGAGATTGGTAACCACACACACACTGGGTTGGTGTTAAATACACTACTGGCCATTCCAACTTGAAACAAGCGGGTTATTGATGTAGTAAATTAATTCATCATGACCTTTTGTCAAATGTCAAGGTCTCTTATTTCGCAGTTGTTGTGTTTATCAGCAGTGGATTTTGGGATATTAATCCGCTGCTGCCGGAGAGTATCTATTTTCGACATTCACAGAATTTCGTGGTAAGTTATTCAGTAATTTCGCTTATGGTTTTAATTTATTTTTAGCTGATGATGTTAAAGTGGAAATTCGCAATAGATTATTTAGGTGAAAAAGAAACATTACCGAGACCAGCTGGTCGTATCAGCGATTTTTTTAAGAGGTCCCACCGGAAAAATGTTGGTCCCGGCCATGGTCGGATCTCTTTACTGGGCAATTCTGAACGAACGGACAATGACCAAGAACATCTCCCTCGCCTCGTCTGTGATTTTTGTGTAATTCCACATTACAATTTGTGATTTTTTTTTGTTTATTTTTATTTGTAACCTCATAACGTTAGATGTGATTATTCATTACAATTTACGTGTTTATTTTCAACTTTGGGATTCATTCATGGGAAATTCTTTTGGTTAAATCATTGGATTAAGTTATTGTAGTTTAGTTCGGATGATGGATAGGTGCCACTGGTTAAGAGGTTGAGAAGTTCTTTGATGGCGTTTTGTTGGGTATTGAACGCTTCATTTGTTATGGGGTTGACGCGTCTGACTCGGTATCTATTCTTTGATAGTCGCTGTATTTTATGGGATTCGATGGTTTATAAACAAATTTCCATCAGCCTTATCATTTACGTTCTGGATGTTAGGGGAAAATAAATCTCGCGACAGGTATTATTGTGATTTGATTGTATTAGTTTATTATTTTTGTGAGTTTTCATATAGTACTATTTCCTGGATCTTGGTATGGAAAATCCCCATCAGCCTGAATCTCCACTTGGTCTCTATGATATTTTTCTCAATAAATTTTTTGTGGATTTTTAACCTTATGAATTATGATGAACGGTAGCTGTGGGCCGGAAAAATTTCGACAATGAAAAATAAATTTATGCATTATAATAATTTATTTAAAAATAAAAGCATAATTTATCCGATACATTCAACAAAATAGCATAAATACACCGCTCTCCCCACGCCGACACCCAAGCAGAGCTCCATTGAGGTTGCGAGGATGCGACGTGTAGAGAATTCCAAATAAAACTCTCATTTACATCGTAATTTAAAGTTTCTGAAAACTGATTCTGGTTAAAAACCGATTAAAATTGTGTGAAAATGAATCGGTATATATACCTATTGTACGACCCTAACCTTGCGTGTTCTTTTTGATTTAGTAAAACAAATTTTGACCATGGAATTTTCTGGTATATTCTAATCTTTAATTTTTTTATTTTTAGATTTTTTTTTTGACAATTTTTCTTTTCATTTCTAAATTGAATTATTTCTAATTCAATTATTTGATTTTTATTTCATTTTCATGAAATTTCGCATTTTTTATTAAATCGTCAAATTTGGTCAAAATCATTGGGTCTTCGTGTTATGTCTATATTTATTTCGTGCGGATCTTGTTGCATTTTGTTATTATTTTAATTTATTTTTGTGTTTATGATTTTATATTTTATTGTTTTCTCTCTCATATTTTGATAGGGTTAATTGGTGTTTTATTAGGTTTGAATTTAAATCTGCATGTTATATTTGCATGTGTGTTACCGATTCATTTAAACATTTACAAGGCCGTTTGTGTTCTGGCCCAACACTATTGTGAGGTTTATGGTGTTTTAACCTTGACCCGTAGAATACTATACCTTACTGACTGCCACTGGTTACCCATTGCTAGGCAGCGTTGGTACTGTAACCAATGGTTCTGTGACAATCAAAGGTGAGCTTCATTTCTAAAACTGCTAAGACCCGGTCAACAGCTGGTTCAGCGAGCTACAGTTGGAAGGTGTGTGCTCGTCTTGCTTTTTAGGTCCCTTACTTTCTTTATTCCTTTAATCCTCCAGTTTATGACTCGCTGCTCAAATGAAAAATTTATTGCCAATACTACGATGTCCAAATCAAACAATAATCAATTTAAACGTGAACATTTATTACGATATAACAGAAATTAATTTTATTGACATGCGAAACAAAATAGCTATAACATTCATTACAAAGTTATTCACAATCATGCTCAGTTGTTTCGTTGTTGGAGCTTCCTACGCTCTTGCTCAGCTCTTCCAGGCCTGGTGTGCGTTTTCGGTTTACCAGTGATTTTCTTAGGGCGACTCTGCTCTCTATAGGCCACTTGCGCGGGTGCGAATACTAAGGGGTAAGTGACAGCACTTCCCTCTTGGCTGGCCGAGACGGCAACTTCCAGTCCGCGAATTTGGACTTTCTAGGCATGATTTAAAGCCTTTTCCTTTTGCCAGCCTTTCTGAGCCGCCGTGAGCCTTTAGTAAATCTTCTTTACCCGTGACGGCTCGATCCATGTGGCCCTCGTTCGTTGCAGTTCTCGGCTGAGCTGCACACACTTCCGGTGGAGATTTGCATTTTCTTTCCGTAACTTTTTTAATTCTTGGCCAATTTCCTTTATTGCGTCCATAGCTGAATCATAACCGATGTTAATATTTAATGCATTATAAAAATTTCATATTACGATAATCAACAGCAACAAACAAAATTATTATACGTATTGTATTTGCGTAACCCCTGATAAATAGAATCATAACTGTCAATAATTAATAATCATTATTATTAATTCCCCTTAGTTACTTTTTGTTTTAATTAATTACTAAATTATCTTTTAGTTGATGCCGCTGTAACTTGTTTAAAACCCAACTTATGATTTTAATTTATATTTTTTAAGTAATCTTTATTAAGCATAAAATCATGTTTAATTTCAAATTCACTAAATCATTTAATTCTCTATATAATAGCCATTAACTTTGTCCTTCTCAATTATGCCCGTTCGCTAAATTTCAGAGAATATGTTGAAATTTGCAAGATTGAAAATTGACGATGAAACATTTATTTCATATCACAAGTTCGTTTACAATATACACTCATTTCCGGATTGTCCTTTGGTGATCTCGGGCACGGATATCCTGTCGCGGCGGACGACGTGCATATGCATGGTCATCATCCCTATCGGTCAAGATGTCTAGAGTCTCTGGTTGCAGCAGCTGCTTGGGTACCGCCAAGTGTTCATGCACATCGATACTGAGAAGCGCTGGATCCTCTGGATTGAATGCTACTTTGTAGTCGGGGTGATGACCGTCCAAACTTGGAATAAAAACATTCGCTATATCGGTGTTGATCTTTGCTAATTTCCGGCGCTGATTGCTCGCCTTCCAGCGGTAGTTCCGCTCGAGGTACTCGATTGCTGGAGTTTTAATTCCGCTTCATGCTGGATTACGTCCGGGCTCTTTCTTAATGGCCACGCTGGGGGCTTCTACATCTCAATCCTGCTCAGGGCTTCTGTTGGGCCATTCTGGGGTTCCATAAGTGGCGAGTGAGTAGCCACGATCCCACAGCGCCTGTTGATATCTTCCAGCGAATCTGCTGGGGATCGTCAGAGTAGTCCTGGTATCGTCGGTACAGAGGTTGCGGGAAGCGCCAGGTACTAATGAATTTATATATCACATTGATTTTTGTCATAATTTCTTTTCAACCAAATCATTATCATAATTTCAGAAAAACAAGATTTCCGAGGCGATTCTTACCTTGGACGTGGTCTTCCTGAGCACAACAGGGTTCCATTTTCTCCGTGTGGTCGGTTTTGTGATGAATTACGTCTCTTCGTGTCGGCGTATTTAACTTGTTGTTCGGCATTATTCAGATGAAATGATGTGGCCATGTAAGTTTAGCGTTTTATATACTGTTGGGTTATTATTATTGAAAGTCGGTTCCCTCTGACACCTCGTGTCCTTTTCGAATCAAATAAGCAAACCCAACACAAAATAAATTTATTTGCACTTTACCACAATTACAACTCAATCCGATTTATTTCAATGTTTTGTAATCACAATTTCACTGGGTGGCATCAGTGATAACAGTGGGAACTCTATTTAGGTAATTTTTATGTTTTGTTAATTATTATCTCGTGTTTATAGTGTACTTATGTTCAGGATTTTCGTGGTGAATTCATTTCCCTATATGCGCCAGATTCAGGGTGGATTTATTGCTTTACCAATGATGGAATTTATTAGGTGGATTTTTTCCTTTCCCAGACGAAACTGAACGACGGGTATGAATTCTGTTACGATTTTCTAATTTTATTTAAGGTGCATTCTGGTTAGTTCCCTAATCTGGGAATTTTCTCATTTGGATTCTAATTATTATTACCATTGTGCTGTGAAAGTTAATTTATTGGTTCAATACGTGCTTCAATAGATTATTCCTGCCAGTTAGCTTAAGGAGCCTAATTCACTATCTCGTAATGGGATTAGTTCATGTAGGTATTTATTATTAATATAACTTTTCTAGTACTGGGTCAACGGATTTCAATTTTAGTTGTCTCTTTACTTATTTATTACTGTCGTTAATTTACAGCCTGTATAGCGTAATGAATATACAATTTAACATTAGTCGTTCAATCTTTCATTACTCATTTCATTTGTGATCAATTTTTATTGATTTTTTGATAGTTGTGTCGGGGTTACTCGTCTCGCTATAAATTTGGTCCAAATCAATTCTGATATATTATTATTTTAGTTTTTTGTTCTCTCACATACTCTCGGCTGACATTCTGACGCGTGATTATAATCGTTTATTAGCACTATCATTGTTATAGGGGTTTGATTGTTTTACGGCTTCAGTTTAGACTCTGGTTCGATTTAATGGGCGTATACCCTTCATACCTAGGTGGGTTGAGATATTACGGTTGTTTTTATGGGATTATTAACGTAGCATGATTATAATCGTCCATTAGCACTATCACTTTTATAGGGGTTTGATTGTTTTACGGCTTCAGTTTAGACTCTGGTTAGATTTAATGGGCGTATACCCTTCACACCTAGGTGGGTTGAGATATTACGGTTGTTTTTATGGGATTATTAACTTAGCATAATAGTGGCTTTTAGATTTATACTTTCGGCTCCTCTATTACTAGTACTTTTAACTCTACTCAACTCTATCTGGGGCGGATATTTCTGCTTAGGCGTAACGTTATCAACTTATCTTTTCAAATGGGATTCAATTACACTATATCATCGAGACCTTTATATTTTTCTCGGATTTTAAACTAAATTTCTATCAATATAAGTTGGTATAGTTTTATTAGAATTTTTGTTTTTAATTTTTACAATTAATATAGACCGCATGACTGTTACATCGATTCCCGTAAGCCCCTTTCCCTTTAACCAAAAGTTGACCTTAAGGTAGAGGTATGTTTATATTAGATTTTATGAGTGCCCACTGGACTACTCAATGGGATAAATTTAGCAGATGTGTTATTAAATTTAGGTCTAGGTTTCGGGAGATGGGTGAAAGAGAGCCAGCCAAAAGACTGATTCCCGATCTCTCCACTGCCCCTATAAGCGTATGAATGATTTGACGTTCGAGACAGTCGTTACGCACGACGAGGTCTCTCACGGGCACTAGCTATTGGCGGATGAACCGCACTTACACTACTCGGTAGTTAGGTGTGATTTTAATTACTTTTGAGTGGTGTGGTGGTGGGCCGGAAAAATTTAGACAAAAGAAAATTCATATTCTTGAACTCATATAATTGCTCATAAAATATTGGCATAATTACATCGCTTCCATGGCACATTCATCATATTCACTCATACTCACTTTGATAGTTTTCGATAGTTCCTGCTAGTAATTGTTCAAGACGTTTGTTCCGGACGCTTTGTGATACAATACTCTGATAAAAAACGCAAGAGTTTTTAAGAGAAAAAGTGATCCCTCACAAGTGAATGAATTCTGTGAAAATGAATTGGTATTTATACCTGTTTTGTGACCCTAACTTTGAGTGTTAATTTTAGTGCGATAAAACAAAATTTGACCTTGAAATTATTTGTTATCTAACTTTAATTTTTATTATTTTTCTTGATTTAATCTGACAATTTCTTTCTTAAATTTTTAATTGAATTCTTTCCAACTAAAATTATTTTATTTTGATTCCATTTTTTCATTAATTCTTTGCTTTTACGTAAATTGTCATTTTTCGGTCAAATCTTTATGTTATTTTGTTATTTTTATGTTAGTTTCATGCTAATCTTGGTGCACTTTGTTATTATTTTATATTTTAATTATATCTTTCTCACATTTTAAGGTGGTTTATTTGATGTTTTGTGGGTGTGATTTTAAATCTGCATGTTTTATTTGCGTGCTATTTTCAATTCATTTAAACAAAATCCAGTCCTGACCCAACACTGTCAACACGAGTTAGTTCAATAACGATGTCCAGAGTACTCATAATGACTGTGATGACCTAAGAATTTGCAATGGCAAAGATAATATTTATAATAAAATTATTAATATTGGTAGGACTAATAATGATAACCAAGTTAGGCTTTAAAATGAAATCATAATTCAAATTTTGTTAAATCATTTTAGGCATTAGTTAATCAATATTGTGTTCCGTTGACAATTTCGTACTGATAGTTTAACAAACTTATTGGTTCCAGCATTTGACTTTTTTTCTTGACATATTTTGAGAAAACCACTAATTTATCATTTTCTTTTCTCGTTTGTTATTTCTTTCTGAGTTGTCAATAAAATGATTTACTTTCGTCCTTTTCGTTTGTTGGCTTTATTTTGGTTTAATATGATAACAACACAAATTTTTTTGAGCTAACATTCATTATTCAGATTTCTTTTCATTTGATATTTTTATTTCTTTTTTCATGTTTGTCCTTCACTAGTGACATTTTCTTCTTTGGATTTATATCATAATTACTCCTTCCTCATGACTGGCCTCGCTACACTGAGGTTCCGGCGTTGAAGTTATAGGGTAATGATAATAACATTTAATGCTTTTTATAATACATATCTTGTTTGGCCAGAACACAAATGGCCTTGAAAATTGTTTAAATGTATCAGTAATATAGCATGAAAACCCAGCACCAAGATAACTTAAAATATAATATACAACACCAACTAAACATTTTAAAATTTGACAGAATATAAATAAATATAAAATCAAAAAACATAAAAGTAAAATAAAATAAATACAAAATGCATACAGAACCGCACGAAATTTACATAAAAAATAACATAATAACAAGAAAATTTGACCGTAAAATGGCCATTTATATATGTAAAAATTAATGAATTAAATGAGTAAAAATAAAATATTTTTTGCTGAATAAATCTAATTAAAAATTTAAGAAATAAATTGCCAATTTAAATTAAAAAAATAATAAAAATTTAATTTAGATAACACAAATAATTTCAAGGTCAAATTTTGTTTTATCGCAATAAAATAACACGCAAGGTTAAGGTCAAATTATAGGTATATATACTAATCATAATACACATATCTTATTAAAATCTTTACTTTACCACACTTTCATTCTAAATCCACAACCCCTTTTGACATTTTAAAATCTACGATATTGACTAAACTCGAATTCTCATCCATTAAATTACTCAAGCATTCGTTTGCAACATACACTCCTGTCACAACATTCTCCAATCAAAAAGAAATTTTATTACAACAAAATTATATTTATACTACATTAAATGTATGATATTGTGCTGTTATAAGTGCACGACAACAAGTAAATATTTATATATCATCTCATATGCTTATCGCCGAATTTAAATAATTAATTTAAAATAATTATGTCAATTAAAAATAGTCATTCATTGGAAATCTCAATCATTCACAGTCAAAAATTATGTTAGGCTTAGAGCCATGATTGAAACAAAATAATAAATTTTGTTAATTTAAACAAGTTATGAGACTGTGAAGATGGCTGTTGTATACATACACATGCACAGTGGACAGATACTTAAAATAAAATAAAACACCAAATAAAACAAAACTAAATAAAAACAAAATTAATAAAATAAAAATAAAGCCTACGGCAGCAGAATGAAACATATAATAACACACAGAAACCGCCAAAACATTGTAAAAGAAGATCTAAATAAACATAGGCGGAATCGGCGACCAAAAATTAACTATTTCAATGGTCAAAAAGGAAAATGACCAGAAAGTAATGATAAAATAGAAATTTCAAAGAATATAAATAATAAATCAAAAAATAGAGAAAAATTATAAAAATATTTAAAATTTAATAAAATTATTAAAACAACCTCAAAATAGACAAAAACTGCCTGTTGATCGCACAAACACACAAACCTAATATATATATATATATACAGTTGCCAAATTCACAGCCCTTTATCTTTCACTCTAAATTGATTTTGAAAATATTTGTTCAACGATTTTTGAGTAACATTTTTATATTTTGTATATACTTATACATTTTCCTTATGTTAATAATTTTTCACTAATACTATTCTGGATGGTAACGGCATCTTTTGGTGTCGGCGAAAAGTTCCCCTTAAAATCATATTTTTATGTTGTAAGTATTGAAATAGAACTTCCAGGAAGTCAAATGGTGGCTCTACTAGCTAGTTAAGTTTAACCGGTGGTAGTACTGTTCAGACTATTCTGGATTCCTTGTTTATCGCATAGGGTTTTGGCCATTGTGCACAGGTCCTGTTCCGCAGGTCATCATTGTATCACCCTACTGCGCTCGACGGCAACATCGCAATGAGTTTAGGGGGATTGGTATAAAATGGATGCAATCAACTTTATTTATGATTTTGAATTTTCATTTTTTGTTGGAAAATCTTGTCTGAAAGTTTTGTCAGCACTGCATCGAATAACTAATGCCAATTTTAGTTTTTTGGCAATATTGAGTGCAGTGCGGCATCTTCCGATAGACCAGGATATTAGTAGATTATATTAACTAGACGTGAGTAAAAAAATAATTTATCTGAGAGAAATAGTTTAGAGACTGTTATGTAAATTTACCAAGGATAAACGCAGAGTACTAGTTGATATAGGTTCCCCGATTATGACACTACAGGCACTAACGATATCATCCACATATATGTGACTTAAGGTTATGGGATGGCATGTCATTATTAGCATCCAAATCAACAGAATTAATTTCAGTTTACACATTTCCCAGTTTCAATCTATAGTGCATGCCCTAGAAAAACTACTAATAGGTGAACAAGTCTTAACCATTTTGTCGATATATTATAAGAAATAATCAAAAACATAAAATCTCGTAATTAAAATTAACTGACTTAAAGAACAAAATCAATAACACCGACTCAGATTAATTCAGCCAATGCCATTATTACCAGCTGTGAGACGTCACATACATAAATAAGTCCATGAAATAAACTAGTGATTACGCTTACTGAAAGACAATCTTACCACACAGCTGACTAAGTTTTACCAACTAAATTTATGAATGAACGAGTAGTCTCTATTAGTCTCCACGAAGATAATAGCTCAGCAAATTTGAACCACTTCATTGTACAGGCAGTCTCCTAAAAGCTCACCAAATCACCAGCTGGAATCGACACAACCAAGAACAGGAAACCCGATAACACATGCACACCGATTGTGTTGTACCGATGCCCATTCAAACGGCCTTGCCACCCAACAAAAACACAATCCAAAACATACGCCAAATAAAAATCGTCGAGTGTTTACGACGACGCGACGATCAAGCTCTATAATTTGTCCAACTGGAAAAAACCAAAGAAACAATCACAGCGTCCGTACCAGCCCTAGCTCCCAGTGTGAACAACTGTGTCGCTGATTTAATTCCTGCGGTTCGAACCATTCCACAAGATGACATGGCACTCAATTTCAGCTCTTAGTCGACCAATTGAATGTGAGTTTCCCAGTGAAATTCAAATTGGCCATTGCTGCTAGCCACAGAAGACGACGATCACCCGAGCTGATCGATTTAGGTCACTCATCTGGTTCGACTATCGAAGAATCCAGTCCTTTCTCCAATCTTGTGGCTGGCCAAGCCTCGAAAACGGATTCGCACCGAACAATTTTCGAATAATGTAAATTTATCTCCGGACGTCAAGTTGAATGTTTTACGCCCTGAAAGACCGCTGATTCATAAATGTCATGTTTGATGTGCGAATAATAAAGTTTCTCGTTTCTTTTTTTGCTTATTTACATGTTTTGATTTTCTATACCTTCATGACGAGAACTCCGTATGTGACCTATTTGAATGTTGGACGGAACGATGATTGTTTGAATGGTTAAACGTTTTCTACGATGTTCTGGGACACTTGCTGAATTGATATCTTTTCTACAAATTGATATAAGAAAAGGGAAGTGTAAAATAGAAACTAGGATGAATTCCCTTGTCATTATAATATTTGTCGGAAAATGGAGACTGAATAAAGAAAAAATCCCAACCATAACTCCCTATTGCCTTTTTTACGTGTGACTAAGCTTAGGTAAATATTAACTCGGTTAGAAACGATTAATATTAGTTCACAATTAAAGTAGTAAATTGAAATAGTTTTATTAAAAATTGAATCAGTTCAAAATTAAATATTGTCATTTCCATCAAATTAAATGATTAAAACAACTACGAAATGGACATTATAATATTAATTAAAAATCAGGTAAAAGTAATTTGATAACCCGTTAAAGAGGGAATACTGGTCAAAAATTAACCATAACAAGGCAAAGCACTTTAAATTTAACAACCGCCTGGTCTATGAATCCAGTGCGTAACCATTACGAAATTTTCGTGGTACTCGAAGTAATAATGTTGTGCCAGAACAGAGTTTTGTTAAAATGGATTGGTAATAGCACGCAGATTTAAAATCAGACCGATAAAACATCAAATAAACACTTAAAATATGAGAAAGAAATAATTAAAATATAAAATGAAAAACATAAAAATAAATTAAAATAATAACATGATGCACCAAGATCCGCACGAATAAACACAGAAATAACAAGAAAACACAGAAATTTAAGAGTTGCATAATAGCCCGATGTACTTTTAATCCCTGCAACATTGTTCCGTTCGAGGCGGAAAAACCTCACGGTACTACGGGAAGACTGGAATAGGCCTTTCATATGAAGATTTGGGTCAAATCCGCCTTATCATGGGCAGTCCTTCATATGACCTGGTTGGAATCGGGAACACGTTAGACTTACGGTGTCAATATGTTCCTTACAATCCGTGATAGGCCTCATATAATAGTGCAACCGAAGTTGCATTCCCCGTCAACAATTTTGCCAGATCGGTACATCAATGAATATAGCATTTAGTCCAATTCCTCTGACTCAAGCTTGCATTCATATTATGCTACTTGAGTATTAAGCCGTAGCCGGTCACAAGGTTTTACCCCTAGCGTGAAACGTCTTAACTGTCACTGGTACCTATAGGCTAAGTCGATCGGTCAGCGGGATTCATCCCTCGCGAGTCGGTTAGTTTCCTCAGTACCACCAGATGTTGAACACTTTTGCCAACACCTGCTATCTCTCAACCTAGTTGCTTATATACCGTAGCATCAAAAAATGCATTTAGTATATAGGCTGAAACCTGATGTTTGCTTTATAGACAACTACATGGTGGTGCTAACTAAGAGTTAACTCCGTTCAGTAAATGCATAAACAACCTCTGTGGCTTCAAACTCTAGGGGGGTTATAGTTAAGCTTCTTCTGGCTCATAAGTTTCAGCGGTTGCCCACTTCCATTTATGACCTGCTTCTACAACATGAAAAATTTAGTCGATGCCATCCAACACCTGGGTGCCTTATGCGCATAAGGACTAAATTTTCCTCGACTTACCATTGTCATTAAGATTATCTTTAGGCACCGCGCGAGGCGCAGCTTCAGCTTACTAATAATCTCTCTTACGGTAACTCTAGCAATTTTTAGTTGCAGTGGGGTTTGTAGTTAAGCTTCTTCTGGCTCATAGGTTTCAGTGGTTGCCCACATCCATTTATGACCTGCTTCTACAACAGGAAAATTTAATCGATGCCAAACCAGCACCTAGGTGCAGTTTGCGCATATGGATTAAGTTCCCCTTGAATTATTGTTCTCATTAAGTATAGGTTGGGCACCGCGCGAAGCGCAGCTTAAGCTTACTAATATACTCTCAAACAATAATTCTGACACACTTTTATTCGAGGCCCTTTCTTTTGCTTCATATTGCAGAAAGTTCCTATGGAATAAATACCATGAAGAGATTTGTTTATAAACACTGAAAATTATTTTATAAATATTAAAAAGAATTTTAAACGTGATATTAATTTATTTTTAAATGACTTTTATTTTATTGTAAAACTTAAAATCAAAAAAATGTTGTTTAAATATTCAAATTTAAGCAGTTTAGTTCCAAAAAACAAGCATGAAAAAATTTTTAAAAAAATATAGTGTACGCTGCTTCTTGGGTGAACAAAACAAGTCTATATGGTCACAAAATGCGGTGCCCTTTACAAATGTAATAAACAAAATAAGAAATAATTCAGTTTGTGGAAAAAAGTTAAGTGAGAGAAATAAAATTCCCAATGAATGCCATAAAAGTAAATGTGAATCATCTGCAACGTCATCCAAAAAAGATAGATGGACTCCTCTGCAGTCCTCTTTTCAAAAGCGTTGCCTTAATAGTACTTACAGTGCCGTCAATCTAGTAAGGAAAATTATCAACAAAAAATGCATCCCAAGTACTGCATATTTTAAAAAAGGATGGCTATAATGTTCCTGGTCCACGGCAATCAAGTATTTACAAGGCCATATATAAAGAGTTATGTTTGTTAATCCAAAATCTACAGCGACACTCAAAAATTATGAGAGGTGTTTTCATTTCAACGACAGAAATTTCAATGGCGAAAACAAATTTTGCGGATATTGAACAGAGATAAAGAAATTTGACAGGCAGTTCTAAAGTTAGAAAATGGAAGAGTTGCAACATTATTCAATACCATTAAGGCAACCTTGATGGAGTATGAATCATGGCCACAAGTGAAAATGGTTATTTGTGATTCAACAAAAATTAATTCTGGCTCAAAGAATGGTATCGTTAGACAATTATACGGTTAATTTGAGAGTTTTGAAACCTAATTTGGCGAAGACCATTTTTTAAAGTGTTGGGTTAAAGCCATAATTTAAATAAAAATGAGAAACTTGTGTAAATTAAAGCAAAATAATTTTTATGCCGACTTATGACAATTTTTAAAATTTGAATGCTTGACTGACAAACTTGTGGATTGTAAGTATTGTTATTTTGTACAAATATAATTTTCTAAGTTAATGTTTTGTTTAATTTAACTTATTCTAGATGGCCGCGATATCTTTTGGCATCACTTGGCAGGTTCCCCTAAATTTGTTGAGGATACTTAAATAATAAAGTAAAATAATTAGTAAACATGTAAAATGATTGTGGGAAACAATCATAAGTGATTAAGATGTAGTTCTGAAGCTTAATAAAAAGGGAATGAAAAAGAAACGAGAAGGGAAAAAGAGAAAAGCTCTTTCAAGATAAGGGAAGGAATGTTGTTTGGGAATCCGGGAAAGGGCACCTCTAAAAAATGATTTATCTGGACAGCTGTCAGTGATTATGGATGCCCAAAAGGAATTAGCGTTAAAAGATATCAGAAATTCTATTCGACATCAGTAAGTGTTATTGGATGATGGAGTATAAAAAGGAAGCGCAATTGAAATCAAACACACAAAAAATTAAGAAAAAAACTTGCGAAAGGCCAAAACTACGAAAGACAAAATTTGCGAGAGACAAGAAATTTGCAGGAGACAAAGAAAGATAAAAAGGAATTAAAGAAAAATTTGAAACAGAAATTAAGCAAGGTCAAAGCAAAGCAACTAAATCAGAGTTACCGATCTCAGAAACCCACCGCAGTAGTCAGGTGATTGTAAAGCCAATTGATCCGAAAAGTGCTATTCTTCCCAAAGGGTCGCAATAGGCACTAAGTGTGATCGATTGATAATTCGTTGTGTCATTTTAAAGTGGAGATAAAGTGCATTAATCAATAAAGTTTACATCGTTTGGAGTTCGTTACTGTTGATTAAAGCACGCTTGGAGTCAGATCGACAATAATTTCTATTCGAATTCACCGACAACCCCAACAAATTATTTATATTCATTTCATATATAATATTGTAAAAGTCAGTGGAAAAATGTTGAATTGATATTCAATTCCTGCAGTTAAGTTTGCGGGATGTTGACGTGTCAATTTATCATTTTCCACCCCTCGGAGTCTGCTGGGAGTGGTCAGCTTTGGATTGATCACGAAAGTAGGACTCCACCGGATTTCATCGCAGCGTTCATGAATGGTGGACGAAACGGTAAGAGGGTAAAATTCGCGAATATCGTCAGAGTTAAAGGGACAACATATTTATATGTTTAAGTAGGAAAATTGAATTTTTATTTAACTACTGCCGATTATTATATTATCAAGGTTACGACTAGTGATAGAAATTGAGGTCAACGAAAGTATCAAGTAGGTTATATCACGTACATTGTTTGGTAATCATCACGGTGGAAATTAAAATAAAATGATACATTTATGCATGGATCTGTGAGATAAAAATATAGAGATTTACGAATGGTGGTAACTGTGGCGGCCATAGGAAAGCAAATATGAGTTATTGGAATAAGATAATTACATTATAATAATGCGTTCATTTCAATTTACCATAGGCTATAGTTTGTACGAAACAAGGAATTTTCCATAAAATAAGGAAGGAACGCTGCCCAAATTTTTGAAAGATATTTTAATACATAAAGAGTAGCGATGACAAATTGATATAGGAATTGTAGAGATAGATGAGTATGGACAAGGGTATAGATAGAAAGAGACGTAAGATCTTCTATCGACAGTCAGGAACCCGAAAGTGAAAATATCATGAGGAGTAGTTTTAGAAATGGAGCTCACCTGCTTATGAATTTTCAGCGGCTATATACAATAACAATATGAACTTGCTCATGGGTATATAGTTCTAGGATTAAAATTGTGTGGTGGCTGGGTGAGACAGTATAGACCCTAGGAAAAGAAGGTATTTTGATCGAGGAGAATAAGTTTGAATAAACTTTGGACAGATTTAAACAAATTAATTACACCCAGTACACCAACAAAAGGAAACACCTGAGATGCACAAATTCCGCGTTTTCTATAAAAACTCATGTTTTCGACATATGCCAATTGGGGGTTATGAAATAGTAATACCCTTAATGATACATAGTTATTCTACAAAATTGAATTCCATAATTGAAATAACCGTAATAATGAAATTAGTTTAATCTTATAAACTAATAAAAAAAATAATAAAATAAAAATTAAATTAAATATCCTGTTTTTCATATATTAAAATAACGAAATCTAAAACAAAGAAATCAAGAATCAAAATTAAATAAAACTCGATTGAATTGTCAAACAAAATAAAAATTATAAAATTAAATATCTTATAATTCATAATCAACATATTAAAACAAAAAAGTTAAATAAAATTGAATCAAGGTATATAATTGTCAAACAAAATAATTGTAAAATGATTCGAACTGAATAATACAATGCGATTAGATATGACTTGGGTTGAGAAAGTCTTGGTCTATTTGACTTTGAGTAAAGTTCGATATTAGGATTTAAGGAATAATTTTATAGATTTGATGACTTTGGTTTGGATTTGATGGGGAGAGAGATATACTGAGGAGAAGAGTTTGGTGTGTACCTTCCAGCTTCTTCAACATATCATTTTGATAATCATCTAATAGAAAGTCTAAAAATGTAAAATTATGAACTTTAATTTCGAAATCTATTTGAATTTCTCGGCAATTATTTCATTTTAATCAAAGATTCGAGATCCCGATTATCAGTTACATATAAAAGAGAAACTTTGGTATTAATTTTTCTGTTCACGTGAACTCAATATATTAATAAATTGAGTTTATTTAAACAATAATTCATATTTCTCTATTCAAAACTACTTCAGAAAGTTGAAAGTATATTATCAAAATATTGTTGGGCCAGAACACAAACGGCCTTGAAAATTGTTTAAATGCATCAGTAATACAGCCCAAAAACCCAGCACCAAGATAACTTAAAATACAATATACAACATCAACTAAACACTTTAAAATCTAAGAGAATATAAATAAATATAAAATCAAAAGACATAAAAGTAAAATAAAATAAATACAAAATGCATCAAGAACCGCACGAAATCTACATAAAAAATAACATAATAACAAGAAAATTTGACCGTAAAATGACCATTTATATAAAAGTAAAAATTATTGAATTAAATGAATAAAAATAAAATATTTTTGGTTGAATAAATTTAATTAAAAATGTTAAAAATAAATTACCAATTTAAATTAAGAAAATAATAAAAAATTTAATTTAGATAACACAAATAATTTCAAAGTCAAATTTGTTTAATCGTAAAAAAAATAACACGCAAGGTTAAGGTCAAATTATAGGTATATATACTGATATGTTTTGACAGATCTAATCTTATTTTTTCAGTATTGATTTAAAGCTTGATTTTCAATTTTATTTTTTGCTGTATGAAGCGAGATGGATGAATGATTAATGAATTGTGTGACCAAGTTTGAAGCCATACGCATGCCTTTTATGAATCTATTGATATATGAATGAACGGTTCATGAGTTTATTGATTAAATGTATGGTGATAAGCGATGCCACGAACTTCTGATGTGATATTTGTCATGCCAAATAAATATTTAAAGCCAATAATGTTTATTGCATCGAAGCTTTTACCCGATTGGAATGGTAACATTTATTTATTTCCTTTTTTTTCTGGCCCACAGCCACACAAAATGCAAGCTATTAAACTAAAACATAATTACCAAGCTGTGTAAGTGCGGTTCCTCCGCCTATAGCTTGTGCCCGTGAGGGTTCCGGCGTGCGTAACGCAGGAACTCGAACGTCAAATCATTGAACCTAAATAGCGAAAGAGAGTAGCTTGAGAGTGGGTCTTTTGGCTCCACTTTCTTGCACTTGATTTCGATAAAATCGACATAAAATTTTAAACAAAAATCGGCTCAAAATCACTAACACCGAGTAGTCCAGTGGGCACTCATTAACTATAATATGAACATAAATAGATCATAAGGACAAAGAGAGGGAAAGGGTAGCGAGGAAAATAGCGAAATCGTTGCAACAGTTAAAATGAATAGCCATCGGAAAAAGATTAATCCGAACGATCAAAATTACGAAAAATAATGTTTTAAATAATATATAATAATTGAATCAATTATGTTGAATTAAGGCGGAAAATATGGGCAGAACGCTGCGCAAATTTTTGGAAATAGTTAAAACATTTATCGTAAAACTGTAAAATAAGGGCGGAATGCTTCTCAAATTTTCCGATTTAATTAGAATACTTACCGAAAATAGTAAAGTAAAAGTAGAATGTTGTTTAATTGTTGGTATAATATTAGTATAAAACTGGAAAATAAGGGCGATACGCTACTAAACTTTTCCGAATCAATTAAAATAATTATCAAAAATAGCAAAGTAAAAGTAGAATACTGCTCAATAATTAGGATAACTGGATAAAAATGAAAAATAAGGGAGGAACGCTGCTCAATTTTTTCGAATTAATGAAAATACTTTATCGAAAACTGTAGAATAAGGATGGAGTAAGGCTAAATTTTTATATAAGTAAAATATTTTTATAAAGCTGAGGAATAAGGACGATTCCCTACTAACAATTTAATAATAATAATGATAAAAGTAATGATAATGGCGATAATAACAATAACAATAATTATAATAATAATAATAATAATAATAATAATAATAATAATAATAATAATAATTATAATAATAGTAATAATGATAATGATAGTAATAATACTAAATATAATGGGAATGGTAATAATAAGGATAATAATAGTAATAGCAGTAATAATGGATTAGAATAATACATATAATGGTAACGATAATAATGCTAGTAATAATAATAGGGAACACTGTAGTTATTGAGTATATTTAACATAACAAAAGTGTACAGGCCATGGTAAAAGTCGATAATACGAACAACGATAAGAAGGACAATGGGAATAGACGTAATGATAAATGATATGAAAATATGGGTTAACATTTGAAAGAGATAGGAGAATAATGGGACCTAAAAATCGAAAAGCGAGCATAGGCCTTCTATCGGCAGCTCGTTGGACCCATGGATCGTTCGGTCAATTATAGCACTAGCAATAGCGCTCACTTTTTGCGGACGATCCACCCACTCGAACACAGTTCCAACGTTGCTTAGCAACGGGTGCCGAGTGGTAAGCGAAGGAATATTTGTATGGGGTTGTCTGGGTAACAACCATATAGTTTCAAAAAATCAAAACCCAGAAACCCACCAATATCTTGATTATTCGATGAACTGTCATAAATTATTATGAAGAATTATCGATTGATTTTGCCTTTTCTTAGTTACTGGTAGAATCAAGTAACTTTTCGAGGATTTGATTTCAGATTCCTCTTAGTTGTATCAAGACGCAACATTATAATGAATAATCATGTCGCATTCCGCTTGTTCGCTAAAAGATTATCGAAAAGAAATCTTTTCTTTGATTTTTATAAATTTAATCTTGTTTTTTGTCAAAGATTACACTTTTCTTGGGAAGATTTGCATTTTACTTAATTTAAATGATTAGTTTATTCATTATATCAGAGGTTAGATCTGAACTTTTGATATGTTACTAATATAAAGTGACCAGACGTCCCGGATTATGATGGACCATCCAGGATTTGAGTCATTTCCCCGTCACTAAAAACTGTCCTGGAATGTGTCCGCATTTGACATGTAAAGCTTTTAACATTTTTAAATTAAATCATATTAAATCTTTTAACATTTTCACAAATTTTCAGCTTCCTCTACTTCATTTTAGATAGCGTTTTCTTATTAAGCAGCAACAAATAAGGTATCAAATCAGTTGGTGTATAAAAATATTTTGTTTAATTAATTTACTAGAAATTAATTTAATTTTCAATTTTTATAGTAAATAATGAATAACATTAAAATACGAATAAATAATCTATGAACATTCTGCCCGCTAATGTGTTAAGCGTTTTTTAAAATTTTGATTTTAAAATGTCCCACATTCCAGTAAAAAATATCTAGTCACTTTATACTAATAATCTAAAAAATTGAAATTTTATTGAAAAATAACTTTTAACGTTGTTTTTGTTACATAATTTATGGTAATTGGTGTATTTATTGTGATATTATGTGCATGCTATTACAGAAATTTTGTGAACCTTATTTGCGTACACCAGCTGTCACTGAGATAAATTCCGCTATAATTCAAGTTGATACATAAATCAACTTGGCGGAATTTATTTTTTGTGAATTCATTTCAGCCATTTTTTAAATGGCTGCTAAGTAAGTTGTTTTTTATATTGTTATATAACTTAAAGTTAAATTTTAAGAGTTGAATTATGATTTCATAAGGAAATATGATCATAATTCAAGCTCTTAAATATAACTTTTAATCATCATTTATTTCATATATTACTATTAAAGCCACATTCATCAATATATATTAATTGAGAATCCATCCATGCCTCTTCTAAATATCGCGTCGTGTATTCCATTCTGAGATCCAAGACGCGATCTGAATTTCTTTCAGCGACCGATGGTCTTATTTGCTTGGTCGTTATGTGATGATTTTCAAGAAAACGGGAAATAGTGTTTGTGGAAACACTTAAATTTTCGGAAATTAAAAAGTTCTTCATTTCCTCTAATGAAGCATAAACATTTTTCTCCACAAAATCAAGTAGTTTGTTGCCATTTTCTTCCGAAATTTTGGATATACTGCCACCAATCTTGCCTTGTGACAATTTCCAAAATTTCCGGTATTTATAAATTATTGTTTTTATGGAATTTCTGGCTATTCCCAATCATTTTCCCAAATGGAAATAGTCTTCACCATTTTCCATGGCATTGATAATTCGTATTTTATCGATTTCCGAAATTCTGTAAGAAGAAGAATTTTTTATAACTTAAAAATAAAATTTACAGTTTATGCTTTTTTGTTCGAGTCTCAGATGTTGTTGAGGGCCTAGCAACTTCTGAAAGCCTATGGAAATATTTAATTTATTTCAATTTTCAAATAAATCGTACAATGTGATTTCTTCTTCATCGCGAAATGGAATTGTTTCTGCAGAAATGTCTGAAACCCTATGAAAATATTTAATTTATTTCAATTTTCAAATAAATCGTACAATGTGATTTCTTCTTCATCGCGAAATGGAATTGTTTCTGCAGAAATGTCTGAAAGCCTATGAAAATATGTAATTTATATCAATTTTCAAATAAATCTTACGAAGAAGTTTCATCATTTTCATAAAAATTTGGATAAGTTTCCTTATCATTAAATTTTAAAAATTTTTCCGCCATTTTTTCTAAAAATATCTCAAAAATGTCTAAATTAATTTATTATAGGGGTTTTTTCAACTTCGGATGGCTACATGTTAAAAGTTAGCATGCATGTTTTATTATAGGTTGAGTTAATGTGCATTATTTTATTTCTCTATCACTTTTTGTGTCTCTATAGTTTAGGGTTTCTCTCATTGACGATTTTACAAGCAACCTCAAGGTGAGTTGGTGTGTTTATATGCTATAAATGTATTGATTTTCTTTTATATTATAGGTGATTTATCTCAGTGACAGATGAGGTATTTATTTATATTTCTTATTCATGCTCTTATTTACTAAATATTTTATTATTGGTCAGTTTCTTATATTATTAAGGCTCTTATTTATTGTCATAATACGCATATTAATGTCAGTTTTGTTAATTTACATAAACTTTAATTACATACTAGTTTAATTTATATTATTAAAGCTATAAATTAATGTAAGCAAGCTTTTTTTGGTGCACTTTTTTTATATTTTATTCTACATATTTTACTGACAGCAAGTATAAAATAATTATAAATAATCAACTAATATAGATAACTATTAATAATTTTATAGATAATTATCAATGACTTCTTTAACCGAATTTCATGATACCGCGAAAATTGACGCTGAGACCAATCTAATAAAACAATTCCCATTGAAAATAATCAAACTTCATAAAATTTTATCTTCCGACAATTATGATCTCAAAAAATTATTACACAATGATTCAGAGGGATTAAGATCCAGAATCAACAGCGAAAACTGTGGAGATGATGAGGAAACTAAAATCCAAAAACCATCGGTCAAAACAACTGAAGAATCTGAAAAATTTTTCAAATTAAACAAAATTATCACAAGTTTTGCAGAGGAAATCAAGCCAATTATTCTCGAATGCATAGATGATGTCCAAATGCTCCAGATGTGGATCCAATTGAATGTTCCAAAAATTGAAGATGGCAATAATTTTGGCGTTTCAATTCAGGAGAAGGTGTTGGAGAAATTGAGTGAGGTGGAATCAGAGCTGTTGGTGCGTTTGGACTTTTTCAGTGAATACCATTATTATCGGGCTAAACTGCTGGCAAAATATTATAAATATCCCAACGTGGTGGACTTCAAAGTAAGTGCCATTGAATACGATCAAAGCATTATAGTACAGATTCGGGGAATTGTTGAAGATGTAAGAAATTACTATGCCATTTTGCATGACATTTTCTTGAAGAATTTAGTGAAATTAAAGAAACCTCGCAATGACAATGGTGTTTCATATGCAATTTCTTAATAACCATAACATTGTTTCGGTTGCTTTAGGCATCGGATTTATTTAATTTTTTATTTTAAATATATTTATTTTATTTATTAATATTTTATTTACAACATGCAGACAGTCAAACACATTAATTATAAGAGTTAACATATGGAAGACTAGGAAATCAAATATCCCAATACAATTGCATCAGAACTATTGAGATTTCATTGCAACAATTTGAAACGTAATTTTATTTGCAAATAATCAGAATATAACTTCAAAAAATAATTAAGTAAATCTAAATTAGATTTGTTAGAGATTTTACAGTGAAAATATATATCCAAAAAATATGATTGGTGAAAGTACGAACAGTTCGACCGGCAATGTGAATGAAAGTGTAAGACAATTTAATCGGCAGCTCTGTAATTTCAACAAAATGTTTAACTTGGTGGGACAGTCATAATATTTTTACAATTGTCTGTGTACAGACGAACTTATCAGTTGGCCTCTACCTTACTAAAGGTACATTGTCTACCTTTCTCTCCTTTTTCCTTTAGTAGGGTCCTCCTTCCCCCACACACATCCAATAACTTCACTTTATCGCTATGCACCCATGTAGAAACCCATGTTGCTACTATGCATAACAGCCGAAAACAATCCAAACAGATGACCACTGTTACTTAAGAAAGCGTATTTTTATCATTCGTTTATGCATATATCCGACCTGAAATGAGCCCTAGTCAATTTACATTATTGTAGGGTTTGTGGTATTTAACCTTGACCCCATGCATATAACTTTTCTTGCTCTCCAATGGTTACCCGTTGCTAAGCAACGTTGGTACTGTAACCACTGGTTATGAGATCGTCAAGGTGAGCGCTACGAAAGAACTGCTAAGACCCGATCTCATGATGGGTTCAACGCACTACCGATAGGAGCTCTGTGTACGATTTTCTTACTTTCGGTCCATTTCACACAAATTAGCCCGTTCCGCCTTACCTGGACGTCGTTGTGGGGGTTTCGCCGCTGGCTTGATGGCGTCAGTGGCCTCTCTGTATGCCAACTGAGCCGGCGCAAATACGAGGGGATACGTTACGGCATTGCCCTCTTGAGAAGCCGATAACGCCACTTCTAAACTGCGGATTTGTGTTTTCTGTGCCTGGCAGAGCTGTTTTTCTTCGGTCCATCCACGCCGGTCAGCGTTTAATTTTTGGTACAACATCTTCATCTTTGCGGGTTCCACCCATATCGCTTTAATCTTTTGTATCTCCCGTGATATTTGGAGTAGTTGACGATGTAAATCTGCATTTTCTCGTCGTGAGTGTACTAATTCTCTGCTCAGAGTATTGAATGGATTCATATCTATAATTAAGTGAATTATTAGTAAATAACACATCTTTATCTGTAGAATATTCTTATCTTTTGATGGATTCTAACATTCATCTATTGGCGGAAAAGCTTATTAAATATCTGTCCTATTGTACTATGTCGATTATTTTATCACTCTATTAATATCATTCCCATCTCGAAAAGTTAAATAACTGATAGGCAAATAATGAAAACATTTAAAATCCAATATTTATTTTTCATGACACCTTAACGTCGTATCGAGTTTAGGTAATGAGAGTTTTGACTTCGTCTTTGTCGTTTTCGAGCATACGGATGATCCTGTCCCTCTCTTGAATTACGGTCATTGTCTCGCATTTCTTTGGGGAGTATCTTCCTTGGAACCACCACGTTCATAGGTGTGAAAAGTTCCTCCAATATTGGGTCATCAAGTTCGTAGGATACGCCATACGACGGGGCATATCCGTCGGTGCTCGGAATCATTCCGGCAGCAATGTCAGAGTTCATTCTGGCCAAGTGGCGTCTAGCCATCTCCATCTGTCGATCCGTCTGTCTTTGTCGTTCTTCGAGACAGGCCAAGATATACTCTGCGCAGTTCCGGCTTTCTCGAGCTGGGTTCCGGCCCAGTTCGCTCTTGATTGCGACATAAGGCCTCCTCTGGACTCCTTCACAGGTGAGATCAAAAACCTGCGTCCTACATTTCCTGTCTACATCTTGCGGCAGATCGTGCTGGGAAGCGCGTGGTAATTCGAGAAGCGTCAATCCAGGATTCATCTATGATATAAAATTTATTAAACGGGTTCTTGTCGTGAGTATAGTTTGTAGAGGTCAGGTCACTCATGTGGTCCCCATTAAACTAGGTATCTTATGGAAACCTTTACTGTCGTCTGTTCACTGAAAATGGTGTATACTCAATCATAAAACTAGACATCTTATCTCCTATCAGGTGGCGCCAGAGATGTGGATACCAAAATAATATATGTTGTTCCTCGGCTAAGAATATTATTTGGTTGTGCTGACCTAGTCTCACTCTGAACGTGGCCAATCAATAAATACGTCCTTTTACTCTCTCTAGAACTGTTGCATATATAACGATTCATCAAGACTAAAATTATCTTTATCCTGGAGAATTATTGCTATAGGTGCATTGATATATCAGACATACTTAACTAAAGTTATGTTAGACATTAAGTTTATTACTACCAAAATATTAATAGACAATTTATTAATATATAATATAATTTAATATATATTCAACAATTATTATTTTAGATCGAAGATTTCCTGGCTCGTTCCAACAATCTGGAGTCAAGAATCTCAGAAATTATGCGATTTACATATTTTCCTCAGAATAGTATCGGCATTTTAACATCTACCGGATAGTTTTTATCACAGTGAATGTAAACGGCTTTGACACGACGTGATTTAAAAAAATTTTATTTCATGAAAACAGACTCCGAAGAGTCTGTGTGTTCTTTTAAAGGGACTAACCCGACCATTGGTAGGTCAGACTCAATCAAGTTTCTTTTAGGATTTTATTCTTCAATTCTCCTCATCTGTCCGGTTGAGATAACCAGGCAAGTACAGTCCTCTCCATCACCGTCTCAAGCATTCCAGCGACACTCATCAGCGTTCTCGCAGTATTCATCTCGACATTGTGAATATTAATATATCTCTTTTAATTTGTATGGGTTGTTTTTGTTTTCTTTCTAAAGGCAAGTACAGTCCTCTCCATCACCGTCTCAAGCATTCTAGCGACAGTCATCAGCGTTCTCGCAGTATTCATCTCGATATTGTGAAAAATAATATATCTCTATGGGATGTTTTTGTTTTCTTTCTAAAGTTATTAATGTATCCAACCAAGGAGAAACCATGGTGGGGCAAAAACCAAGATGTGTAGTAGTATATATATATATAATATAGACACAACAACAAAAAAAAACAACTTATTCATCAAATAATAAAGTACAATAGAAAAAGCCAAAATGAAACAATACAAATAAAACGATCCATCCAACACATCCTCCTGCAGGTCTGGAATCAAAAATCATTCGATATGTGCATCAGTATATCAATCAGTGTAGGATAAGGCATTATCATCAGAATTGTGGTATGGTTTCATCATAGTATTCTGTGTATTGGCGGTGTAGGCGGTACTGAAAATCCTTGATTGTAGAGTTATTATCAGTGCTCTTAAGATCGCAGTTATCGGTGTCATCATCCTCATTGTCATCATCCTCATTAACGTTATCCTCATTGTCATTATCCATATTGTCATCATCATTGTCGTCCTCCTCGAATTTAAGTTTATAATCAAAGTTATCGCTGTCATCATCTTCGCTGACGCCATCTTCGCTGTCATCATCTTCGCTGTCATCAGACTGGAATGCTGGGTCGTTAGTATTATAGCTAACCATTTCCTTATAACCGTAGTCGCGTATTAGGGGGTATTTTCTGCAATTTGGTCGATCAATACATATAAAAGCCTTGGATTCGTAACTAATGAAGTGTCTGCAAATAAAGTTGTAAGCTGATTTTTTGTATGCTTTGTTAAGAGATTTATGATGGTGATTGGTATATCTTGGGTAGTTTTGATTGTTTTCAATTCGGTAATGTGTTAGAACAAAGTTATTAACAAAAGGATATGGAGTGAAGACTGAGCAGGTATTTGTTAAGTCAACATTAAGGTTAGTAGTGTCAGTTTCATATAGTGGGTTAATTGAAGAATTAGGTTTATCAGTAGTGTTATTAGTTAAGTATGTAGGGTCAATTTGAGATGAATTGCATGAAGAGTTGAAGAGATCATCAAGGCAGTTATATGGTTTTTTGTTTAAGTCAGTTTTAGGAGTGGAGCATATAAGATTATTATTTGATTGGTATTTTGTAGGTGTGAGTATAGATTTATTTGTTTTATTAGTTGTTATACAGTTGTTGTCAGGACTAGTGTCTAAGTCTAATGGCAAGTTGTCAATGTGTTTAGTTTGAATAGGATGTGGTGTAAGAATAAGGTTGATGGGTGTTGAAGTATTAAGAATGGTAGATGTTTGTTCAAGGTTGTTAATTTCAGAGTTGTTTGGAGGCATGTATGAAGTGATAGGTGTATCAGAGTCAGCAGGTAAAGTATGGTTATCATTGTAAGATATAATAGGAGATGAACAAATTATCGGTAGTTGTACAGTTTTAGAGTCATCAGCAGTATCAATATTTGTGGTAATGTTAGTTGTTGACTGGATTTCATTAGCGAAGGTGGTAGTTTTATCATTAGTAGCTGTTTTGGTTTGTCGATGGTCAGCTCGTCGGCCTGCGGCCGACGAGCTACGTACACTATATTTTTTAAAAAATTTTTTCATGCTTGTTTTTTGGAACTAAACTGCTTAAATTTGAATATTTAAACAACATTTTTTTGATTTTAAGTTTTACAATAAAATAAAAGTCATTTAAAAATAAATTAATATCACGTTTAAAATTCTTTTTAATATTTATAAAATAATTTTCAGTGTTTATAAACAAATCTCTTCATGGTATTTATTCCATAGGAACTTTCTGCAATATGAAGCAAAAGAAAGGGCCTCGAATAAAAGTGTGTCAGAATTATTGTTTGAGAGTATATTAGTAAGCTTAAGTTGTGCCTCGCGCGGTGCCCAACCTATACTTAATGATCCATAAAACATCGACCAATGAATCCATTATTCACAGATAAATATATTAATCCAAAGTAAAAATCCATCAAATTAAATTCATAAATATATCTTCGTAATAATCCATAAAACATCGACCAATGAATCCATTATTCACAGATAAATATATTAATCCAAAGTAAAAATCCATCAAATTAAAATTCATAAATATATCTTCGTAATAATCCATAAAACATCGATCAATGAATCCATTATTCACAGGTAAATATATTAATCTAAAGTAAAACTATTGAAATCAAGTGTCAAAGTACGACGGAAAATCAATACTGAAAATTAAGATTAGATATTTGTCAAATCATATCAGTATATATACCTATAATTTGGCCTTAACCTTGCGTGTTAGTTTTAGTGCGATTAAACAAAATTCGACTTTGAAATTATTTGTGTTATCTAAATTAAATTTTTATTTATTTTTTAATTTAAATTGGTAATTTATTTTTAACATTTTTAATTAAATTTATTCATCCAAAAATATTTTATTTTTATTCATTTAATTCATTAATTTTTAATTTTATATTGGTGGGTTACAGGGTTTCAAATCTTGCTTATCCTTCTAGTTGCCCTCGTAACGCCATACAAAATGATGCTAACCGCCACTTGGCACCCGTTGCTAGGCAACGTTGGTAATGTGTTCAAGTGGTGGACTGTCCGCAAAAATTGAGTATTATTGCTAGTACTATAATTGCTCGGACAATCCTCGGGTTCACGAGCTGTCGATAGAAGACTTATGCTCGCTTTGCTCGGTCCCTTACGTGGAAGTGCGAATCAAATTTGGACTGATTAGTGTAGATGATTTCGAGTCTAACCCACTATGACTGAATACATAAGTGCTGATTTATTTAATGAACAAATGACATGCATTATAACGGTAAGTTAATTCGATTGACTTGACGATTGTGCGGCTCGGCGTCGGGCACGTTCCTTACGTCCCGGCCGGCGAATGGTTGGTTGAATGGCTGTCGACTTCGAGCTTGGTGCGACGCCATCAATGGCACGTTGACTCGGTAGTTGGGAAGGGGCAAAGATGAGCGGATACGTTACCGCTTCCCCTTCCCGACAGGCTGCTAGGGCAACTTCTAAGCCCCTGATCTGTGTGCGAAGACTCTGATTGAGCTGGCGTTCTTCTGCCCAGCCCTTTTGAGTTGCAGTGAGTCGGTGATAGAGTGTCTTCGTCCGTTTGGGGTCGGACCAGGTCGCTTTGACCTGCTGCACCTCGCGAGTTAATTGCAGTATCTGACTGAGTAGCTCCGCGTTTGCCTGCCTAGCGCGGTCTAGTTCGCTTTGCATTAATTTCAGAACCGACATTACTATAAAGAAAAACACTCAGATTAACTTTGTTTAATGAGAAGAATTCTGACTATTACAAACATAGTTATGGAAGGGAAATCTATTTATAAAATTTAAGACGAACAACTCATTGTAATTTAATATTAACAACATCACTAAGGTAAAAGGTTAGTTACGTCTTTGTCCGGAGATTCAGGACTCTTCAAAAAACTTCTTGACTCCTTCTTCCGGAGAGTAACCGGGGATGATGGGCACTGGACGTCGAGTGTTGCGGGCCGGTCGAGTCGGGTATGTCTCCGCAATGCGCCCGACGAGGATGTCCTCTTCAACGTTGGCGAGGTACATCCTCGCCTTTACTACGTGCAAATCAACCTCTTCCTGAATCTTCTCCCACTGAGTAAGGAGGCTTCGCGCATGGTCGAGGGTCTCCTCAGCAGGGTACTGTTCTTCATCTGGTTTGCGGGGGTCATTCTCTCGGCCTAGTATTTGCCATAGCGTTGGGCACGATCTTTTTGGACGTGGTTCCTCGAGAGTCATTGACGGACGCGCTCATTTCCAGGCTCGGCGCCATTCATCGGCCTCTTGTGCTGAAATCCAATTTGGGATCATGAGTTCTTCTGAAATGAATTTAATATAATGTATTTTCACACTAGTTTACGAGGTACATTGACATTTATCAACAATCATAGACTCAGATAATCTTAAATCGCCGGTTAATTTCAGGGGTACATTGGTCAGTTAACTTGACGTCCGGGGAGCCTGGTAGCTGAACTGGGGTTATGAGATTTATGGCGATGAGATGTATGAAGTTGGGTTTGGGTGGTTTATATGGTTTCTCCACGTTGATGAAGGGTTATAGAATCAGAATATACAATATATATAAAGAGATTTCTAATTAGTCTGAGCTTGTTAGGTTTGGGTCGAACCATGTCTAATTTATATACTGAAGAAAATCTTCCTACACGGCCTAGCTATGTTAGATCAAGGTTGTTCATTTTTTACAATGTCATCGTTTCGGGCGAGGATCTACCTGCATTTATTATACCATGGGTCGTGATTCCTGATAGGTACCAATCTGTATTCGCTTCTCGTTGGTGTATAATTTTAATTATTTATCAACTTGAATTGATTATTTGCGCATTTTCATCACTTTGTGGGTTTCCCGTGATCGTTCAATGTCGAAACGGATGTGTCGAATCGGATGTGCGGACATGACATCGACATTCGGAGTGATTTTGAACCTGTCTATTCCTACGCAGTTACGATATCCGTTCGTACTTTACACCGGTATCTTTGATTATTGACTGTTCATTATCGATCACAATTCAAGTATACTAATTTGCTATTTAAAATTTACATCATCTATCTTTTCAATATTCGACATTGGAATTATCGTAGGTATTTGTTCGAATTAGGTCTAGTTTTGTACGCTCATGTTTCTGCTGGATGGTCCTTATGTTGTCAGGAGTCGGTGCAGTCATATCATGTATTCATGGTTTGCTCTATGGGTTAGTTAATCTGATTTTACTTATTGATCAGTTCATCGTCCTAGGTCTAAGGAGCTATAGCGTTTGGGGAGTTGCTTGTGACAATTATTTGGATGTGATTGATCGTTTGCTGTTTTCGATTCCGCACTTATATGAAATCAAATCGTGCCGTGAAGATTAAACAGTTGAAATCCATATCGGTAGTTGGGCTGAGATGAGGTCAAAGAAATTAAAGACTACAATATTATGTTAGCAGGTTGATTTATTGTTAAGGGCCGGTAAATCTCTTTGGTTTCAAAGCAATAAATTTTTCTCCGTTTTATTAGTGATTTTATAATTTTCAATTTTTTATTGAATTACTTAATCTAAACTAACTTCGTGCTGGAATTAATCAATGTTTGGGTTTGGTGATGTTCGTCTCTTATTTATGCGGGAGGTTGAAAAGGTATTACTATTATTTCAATTAATAAAACACACTGTGGTTCGAGATATAAGTATGTCGCATCGTTTTAATTCCTTAAATTAAATTACTGAACTTTTAACTAATAAACTACTTTATTTATTCAACCGACATCTTGGTTTTAATCGCGGATTCACCTTACTCTCCCAGTATATTATTTCGATTTTTACTAGTGGATCACTTTATTATTTAGTGAAGAATTGTTTAGTTTACCCAAAGGTTATTGAATCAATTTTACCAATAGATCATTCTGATTTTTCCTTGCTAAGTACCTTAAATTTTGGAATGGGTTTCCTTATCGTTAATTTACTTTAATCAATAAATAAGCTAATTAATTTTAATAAACTATTTTCAACTTTTGAATTACACAAGAATTATGTGAGTTTAAGCAAAATTTATTTTATCCAAATTACTTTAATTCTGGATCAATGAGTTAATTTAGTTTAAACCGTGAGTCACTTAAATTTTCCAAATAATTATTTTATTTGATCTAAACTAATCAAGGAGACATTTATTTTTATTTGAAAATCATTTAAATCCATGGATAAATTTAATTTAAGGGACTCACTGAACTGCTTATGATATTTTATTATTTTATTTTTTTTATTTCAATGACGTAAATGCAATTTAACATACTACTAATTAAATTATTTTCCAATATCAATTCAATTTATCTATACCAACGATTTCAAATTGATTTATCCCCGTACCCGTTCCCTTTAATAGATCCTAGGCGCATTTGTGTTTACATTATATTTATTGAGTGCCCACTGGACTACTCGGTGTGATGATTTTAAGCCGTGTGTAATATAATTTTAGGTCGATTTTACAGAATTGAGAAACGAGGAAGCAGCCAGAGTCTCCTTCCTTATTTCTCGCTTCAGCTATAGGGATAAATATTGACGTTACGACCGCTGCGTTGCGCACGCTGAGTCTTCACGGGTACATATCATTGGCGATTTTCCACGCACTTACATGCATCTGTACTATGTAGATTTTACTTTCTTGCGTTATGTGTTGGCTGTGGGCCGGAAAAATTTCGACATTTTAATTTATAAAACAAAATATATATGTAAAACAATTTAGGTATATTAATAATATTTATTAATTATGAACAAAACATAATTACCCTTCATAACCATTCCATCATATCATAACATAAAATAAAACATAAATGTCTCTCTCTCCACGTCGTCGCCAAGCAGAGCTCTACAGAGATGCTATGGACGCGACGTGGAAAGAGGGTTCCAACCAAAATATTTCTCACCTAAAAATTCTGATTCTAAAACGGGTCTAAAACAGTCTTGAAAATAGTTTTTAAAATAATTTTCTAAACGATTTCAAAATAGTTGAAAAGTAGATTTCAAAATGGTTAGTTTCGAAAAATGGTTAAATTTAATGTGAAAATGGATCAGTATTTATACCTATTTTTCTCGCATGTTAAATTTGATGCAGTAAAACAAAATTCGACCTTGTTATTTTCTAGCAAATTCTATTCTTTAATTTTATTATTTCTTGATTTATTTTCATAATTTTTTATTTAGAATTTTTATTGAATTATTACTAATTCAAACTTTTCGATTTAAATTTCGCTTTAATGAACTTTTATTAATTTTTCCAATTTGTCGAATTTGTTGTGTTTTCTTGTTATATTTGTGTTGGTATCGTGCGGATCTTGGTGCGTTTTGTTATTATTTTAATTTATTTTTATGTTTATTAATTTATATTTAATTCTCTTATTTTCTCATATTTTATATGGTTTAATTGGTGTTTCCAGGTGTTACTGATCCATTAAAACATTTCTCAAGGCCGTTTACGTTCTGGCCCAACAATATAAATGGTCATTTTACGGTCGAATTTTCTTGTTATTATGTTATTTTTTATGTAAATTTCGTGTGGTTCTTGATGCATTTTGTATTTATTTTATTTTACTTTTTATGTTTATGATTTTATATTTATTTATATTCTCTCAGATTTTAAAATGTTTAATTGGTGTTGTATATTATATTTTAAGTTATCTTGGTGCTAGGTTTTCGTGTTGTATTACTGATACATTTAAACAATTCTCAAGGCTATTTGTGTCCTGGCCCAACAGAAATATAATTAAATATAAAATCGAAAAACATAAAAGTAAATAAAATTATATACAAATGCACCAAGAACCGCTCGAAATTAACATAGAAACAACACGAGAACATAAGAATTTGACCGAAAATAGATTAATTTATAAAACCAGTATTTTAAAGAATAAAACTGGTTAAAATAAAATATTTCTAATTAGAAATATTCAATTAAAAAATAATAAAGATAAATTATCTATTTAATGTAAGAAAATGGCAAAATTATAATTTGATATTACAATTACAATCAAGGTCGAATTTTGTTTTAATGCATCAAAAAGAACACGCAAGGTTAGGATCATAGAATAGGTATATATTCCGATTCATTTTTACCGAATTTAATCACTATCACATTTTCCTTGTGAAAAATATTTTTCTGATAAAAAGTTACAAACACTTTTTCTTTGAAAAATATTTTTGTAACAAGAACTAGTCGGATAGAATTTTAGATGAAATTTTGGAAAATCGACTTACACGACTCGTCCTCAAGTAAACTACGAGTAAGTCCCTACTTGAGCGTGTCCTCTGCAAGTGTGATGCGTGTGAATAAGAATGTATTAATTATGTCATAAACGTCAATTATATGCTTCAAATGTCATAAACGTCAATTATATGCTTCAAACGAACAAGGTTTCATTTTTTTGTCGAATTTTTCCGGCCCACAGCCAGCACATATCGCAAGGCAATAAAATCAGACACATTATCAGATTGTAAGAGCGGTTTCTCCGTCTATGATATGTACCCGTGAAGTTCCAGTCGTGAGTAACGACGGATGCTAAACGTCAATTATTCAATTCAATAGGGGCGTCGGGTAGATCGAGAAGTAGTCTCTTGTCTGCTCCACTTTCTTCCTTCGTCCGAATAAATTGACCTAAACTCATGTTCACACACACCGGCTAAAAAATCACCAACATCGAGTAGCTCAGTGTGCACTCCTAAAATCCTAATATGACCATAATTCAATCCTAGGATCAAAATTGGGTAAACGAGTGAGTAGGAAGGGTGGAAAATTTATGCAACGAATTTTAAATGGAAAGCTAATTAATACTAAGGATACCTAGTAGCTAAACGTGATTTTATTCAATAGGAATCGCTAGTATTAAAGTCAAGTTAGATAAGGATAACTAACGTTAAGATCAATCTGTGCAACGAATTTGAAACACAAAATGTAACCAATGATGAGGATAGCTAACGATCAAACTTAATAATGGTAATTAATAACTAATGTGAATTATAGTAACGACCAAACTTATCAACCAAAGTATCAACAATAACTCCTGTTAACCACCAAACCTAATTCCAAAAGGATAATTTAAAATCAATAAAGGTCCCTGTAACAAAATAAGGATTACAATCGTACCTAAGATAATCAGTTAAGATCATCATTCACCAAGATCTATAGTAAGATTCCAATAAATAATCTGATTTAGTAGCATTGATAATTCCAGGTAACAAGAATCCAAATCGATTTACAAATAAGCTAAGTACAAAATCCATGCTGAAAATTAACCATAACTAAGCATAACACCATAATAAAAATATAAAATGACACCAGAAATTAAATATGAGACAGGAGGACCAGTTCATGATTTTCAAATAAAGAAAGCGCATTCCGAATCCGAGATCGGATTGAATCATAGTTGCCATGAGCATTTAGACGGTGGTTAATTTACTCAGAAGAGAAATAGTATAATAATATCCCAGTACATCTTCGCCATCGCACACGAATAGCTCCTAAAGCGAAGATAATTTAGACCCAACTAAATTTCCGGATTAATCATTGATCCAAATGTCTTACTTCCCCGAATAAAACATGCACAGCCATAAGAAGATATGTCCTGAAAATGTTGTAAGATAAACCCAAATTAACTAAGTACTAAATTAAAACTCACCTCACAGTCAGATCAAAGAAATTCAACCCCAAATATGCCAGTTGGATTCCAAAACATTACGGCGACCAAAAAATATAATTACATTAAATCAAATATGCCTAATGATGCAGATTTACGAAGCAAATGATATCGGTATATTTTATTCTAGTAAATGATCAACCGCGAGGAACCGAATCTTGGCCAGTGTGACTATTCGAGTAGCCCCAGAAACGGCAGCTTAATATCGGCAATTGTTGTGATATTCCGGTTACAGATGGCCACGCTAGGAGACGACAGTTGGCCAATCAGAGAGAATGAAATAAAAATACCCAGCCTAGCTATCAAGCGCGAACCTGGCCGAAACCCCGCTTGGGAGGCACGCCAGCACGCAGAGTTCTCCCTATACCGTCTGGAAGAACTCGTGAGGAAATTTCAGTCGAAGATTCGAATGGCCCTAAGACATCTGATACGGATAAATGCGGCCATTGCATCAGGACAAATACCGAGCACCTATGGGTACGCACCAGACTACGGTGTGTCATTTGAACTAAATGACCCATTACTTACTCGAACGCGGACTCCCACTAACGTAATCATATCGGCACTCATACCATTGTCACTACTCAGTGAGAGGTGGGCAGAACCACTTCATGAGATCCCTCCAAGATAGAAGACCAGGAAGACCATATTAATGGTGATCCATGAATCTTTATTTTAGATGATTAATAAATTTTAGTTTAGTTGACTCGTTTACGATTTAAATTATTGACATAAAGTATAATCCAGGTTTATTAATAAGAACTGTAAATCATGCTTACAAGAGAAAAATAAACCCACAAATTAATCAATAGAGACCATAGTTTTACTCAAACCATTTTCGAATTCCGATGTCGATACTCTCACATTAAGGGTTAACTAATAAAAATAAAAAATGACTATATCAAAATAATATATCTATTTAATCCAAGAAAAACAATAAAATTAGAAGTAGATAATACAAATAAATTCAGTAGAATCAACATTGTGCAAGAACTCCCGTCATACGAAGTGAGGAGTTATTTATCAATGAACATGTTTATGAATGTAACTATTTTCGATGATGCTTAGTTATATGTATTCAAACAGGTATATTGTTTCATTATATCATTCCTAGCAACTGCCAGATGGTCTGTCGGGGTCCCCTTGGTTGGGGCTCCTCGTAGCCTATCGCTCGTCAGATGAGGCGCCAGGCTTGCCTCCACTGGTCGGCAACGTGCGTGGGGGTATAGATAAAAGGTCTTGATTTTTCTAAATGAGTTCGTGATTAGTAAAGTTTGTCATTTTTCATTTAGTGTATTAAAAAATTTTATTTCGATTTTTTCCAAAATATTATTGCGTTCTATAGCAGCTGAATAGATTTCTTTAGAGAAAATAATGAATTTTGAAGTTATCATTCTATCATAACATTTCTTCGTTATAATTCAATTAAAGAATATTAATTATTCAATTGCTTAAATTATGATTTTATAAATGAATAAAAGTCTAAGTAATTAGTAAATCCTTATTAAAAATAATCACTGAATTAAATTTAAATAATTAAACAAATTTTATAACTTCGTATATTAAAAATGAATAAATATCTAAGTAATTAATAAATCCCTATTAAAAATAATCTTTGAAATAACTTTAAATAATTAAGCAAATTTTATAACCTCATATATTAAGAATGAATAAATATCTAAGTAATTAATAAATCCCTATTAATAATAATCATGGAATTAAATTTAAACAATTAAACAAAATCATTCACAAACAACCCAAAAAAAATATTAACGTAAAATGACCGAATAAGAAATACAACCTATTAACTTGTAATGAGACGAGACAAAACAGTAAAGCAAAATAAGAAAAATAACTTAGTGAAAAATGAATTAAACCGAAGTGTCTGAAATATCATCACTAATTATATTTTTATGATCGACAATGTACATATTAAAGATTTCTGTTCATAAGGGTTGTTGCTTTGCGTATCTTCTATTATTGGGTCGTGGTGCGAATTGTATGGGTTTGCATTTTATTAACCTTGCCACAATTAATTTTCTGTTCTTCTATTATAACCTTACCACTACTAATTGCGAAGATAAGTGAGTAAAACCGAATAACCTCCTGGAACAAAAAATATTAAGACAAATGTTCCCGCTTTGCGTGTCACCGATTTATACATTTGACCTATTGGAAGCTAACATTCAAAATTTAAAACAAAGGAAAATTTTACAAATTATCTATTACCAGAAAATGTCGAGTGGTTATTAAATCGTCAGAATTGTAAAGATTTCACTTACTCCAAAGCGGTGGTTCTGGGTTCCGGGCTGCATCCTCGTTTCCCTTCCTGGTAGTTGGATTTTTATTGCTAGCGCTCGTTTGTGGGTACATTCCTTAATGGTCAAAAAAAAATTGTGATAGATCTCGGAGTGTCGACAATTCTTTATTCCTGAAATTTAGGTAGTGAGGGTGTGTATGCGTAGGTAAGTAGGTAGTGCAAATTATTATCGTCATGTTCATTATAGGGGTTTGCGTCTATTAGTCTAATCATGGGCACACCTTGTCTAAGGGTGGTGTGTGGATTTGGGTGTGTAGTTGATGTTCTTGTCGGCGTATTGATTATTGGGGTGTGTATGTGGAAATAGGACTTCCTAGTTGTACACAATCTGGGTAAGTATTCAATTCGCCCCTTGTCATGATATTTCAGATTTTTAGCCCATCGGGTATCGATTTGACAAACCGGTTGGTTCTGGCTTTTTACGGGGAATGTGGGATGTCTGTGGGAGTATCTATTACGTTTGGGTTTTGATTGGTTTATATTAGTTTTCTACAAATCAGCTAGTCGATCAATTGGAAATTTCATGGAATCTAAATCGTTTCAACCACCTGGTAAGTTTTGTCATACGATTAGTTGATTAATATCGTTCCAAATTTAGGGATAATCTATTTATTGATTTTATTGGAAACAAATTTTGTAAGGTTCGAATTCTATTCTTTTGATATCATTAAATTGAGTTCAGACGGATTTTAACTATTTATTTGCTAAATTTTGTTTGGATCAATTTTTGTCAGGTTTGAATACTATTGGTGGGTTACAGGGTTTCAAATCTTGCTTATCCTTCTAGTTGCCCTCGTAACGCCATACAAAATGATTCTGATCCACTTGGCACCCGTTGCTAAGCAACGTTGGTAATGTGTTCAAGTGGTGGATTGCCCGCAAAAATTGAGTACCATGTGCTAGTACTATAGTTGCTCGGACAACCCTCGGGTTCACGAGCTGTCGATAGAAGACCTTTGCTTGCTTTGCTCTGTCCCTCATGATCGTTCAAGATTAGGTTCTTATCTGCCTGCGGAGAGATGAAATTAAGGTTGAGTAACATGATGCAAATGTTTGGCATATGAATATATCAACGGAACAAATTGATTAAGAACACGGCTACTCTATTTATTTAGCAACGCGCGCAATGTTTACAGGTTATTGATTCTGAAGCTGGATTGCTCGGCGTCGGGCCCCCGTTCCTTACGTCCCGGCCGGCGATTGTTTCACTGGTTGGGTGTTCTTCTGCGACATCTGGGTTGGAGCGAAGACGAGCGGATATGTTACCGCTTCCCCCCTCCCGGCAGACTGCTAGGGCGACTTCGAGTCCCCGAATTTGCGTGCGCAGGCTCTGGTTGAGCAGCCGCTCCTCTGTCCAGCCTTTCTGTGCTGTGGTCAGGCGGTGGTACAATGCTTTCACCTTTCCCGGTTCCTTCCAAGTTGCTTTAATCTGTTGCATTTCGCGGGTTAATTGAAGAATCTGGGCGAGTAATTCCGCGTTTGACTGTCTTGCATGGTCCAGTTCAGATTGTAAGATTTGTAAGGAAGACATTACTACAATCAAATAGATTATTTTAATTTACTATTGATTAAGTCAGATAATCATTTATCTCATTAAACAAAATCACGAATAATTCTAGCTATAAGAAGAAATAACACGTAAATTTCTAATATTCTAAATCAGTTACTACATAAAGTCTATCATTGTTAGTTCATTCGTCAGGGCAATATCTCTTCAGGCTTCGTTTGAGAGCCTCCACGGTATAGGGTCGTCTGGTGTCTCGAACTGGGTGAGGTGGATAGGTGACTGCAATCCGCCCGGCAAGGATGTCTTCCATCACGTTCGCAAGATACATCCTTGCCTTGACCACCTGTAAATCTACCTGCTCCTGCACCCGTTCTCATTGGGTGAGGAGGTCCTGGGCGTTCAGGTAGGTCTCCGCAGCTGGATATTGCCGTTCCGAGAGACATGGTCGTTGCAACTGGTCGAGTATTCTCATGGTCGGCGGGACTCCTGTCTGTTCCTGTCTGACGGTCTCTCGTCTGGTAATTCGTTTGGGCGACATGTCTAAACATTACTGTTATTAGGTTCGATTGATTCACCATTCTAAGTTATTAGCAAGCAAATTATGTCTATGTTACTAGTAAGGGTGTCATACACGCGACCTTTGCCTTCCTTTACGCGATGAGACATTAATAAGCAGGTTGGGTTAATTTGCGGGTCTGGTTCTTTAAGGTGCACTCCTATATAGGGGAAGTACATAATAATATGATTAATCATATGGATGAGATAACCTGATGTTTAATTTATTCAATATATGCATATAAACATTAAAACTTTACATGTAGGCGGATACTCGTGTATTGACTTAAGAGAATTGGTACATTGATTTAAAGTTTGTTCACCAACTCCCTGTACGGTCAATTCGAACTTTAAGATCTAGACCGGATGTTGATCCGAGATAACTTAGTCGTGCGTGGGTGTATCCTGGTGGGTGAACGATTTCCGGCGGATCTTACCACTACAACTTAAACAGTTGACTAAAGGTGATTTACATTGTTTACATCCGGTGATTGTATTATTCGTGTCGTATTTTCCGAATTACTGGTCAACTGTTTCGCCTACACTCGATTATCTCAATTCTGGTAAGTTATTTCGTTGATTAGTTTGAATGTACTTTACTAGCAAATTTTAGGAAAACTTCTACGCTTACCGAGGCTTCCAAGTAGATGCGATACCCTTCTGTTGGAATAATTTCGCTATGTGGAATTTCATTTGTTCAATAATGTGATATTAATACAAATTCACTCTTATCTTAAACTTGGGTTTTTCCAATTCTATTAATTTACTTTACTTAATAATTCGTTCACTTTATCTTAATTCAGTTTGCTGTAATTACCGAATTTATAATAATTAAAGAAAAACCTTTTCAAATCTGTGAATTTATTTTAGTTCTAACTAAGGGGTCGTGTTATTAGTAATGTATTCTGTTGTCCATTTTTCAAATTACTAATAGTTTCCCTGAGGCTAACTGGATCAACTATTACTTTAATCCGCGAAATTATTTTAATAGTAATTAAATCCGTGAATTCGGTTGTACTTTAATTTACATCGTAAATTACTTGATTTCTACCAAAAACTGTCTTACGGTTATTCAATTCATCTCTAATTTTAATCTATGAATTACTTTAATCCACTAATCATAGCTCGTTAAGGAACTTATTTTATTTATTCTTATTCAATACTTTACTTCGCCAAAAACTAGGTTATCTTGGTTTTACTCAATAGCTATTTGAACTAATTTAATCATTTTTATTGTTACCAATAAATTGATTCAATTTAATCAACGACATTTTCATTTTTGTTCATTTTAATTTTAATCAATGATTTAATCTAAACGCTTGATTTTTCTCAATCACCTCTTCAATTTTATCAAATGAAGTATCAGCGAATTAATTTTAGTCAACAAGTTAACTAAGGGATCCCCTACTATTATTCGAGAATTACTTTACTTTTAATCGATACATTTCATTATTTGAAATCAATGAATTCGATTTCGTAATTGCTTACATTTTCTCGGTGGTTTCAATACGTTACTCGTCCCTACCAAGGATTGGATTAATTCTATCGAAAGCGAATTGTAATAGTTTAATTGATGAAATTATTTGCCATTGCCCTAATTTTAATCAATAGCTTACGGTCATTCAAATTATGAATCATCTTTACCCAATCTTTACTTTAATTTTAAGCCATAAAACACTTTACTTTTACGATCAATGGTTACTTTAATTTTTATCAATAATCGCAATTTAATCGAATTCAATGATTTCCAATAAAGTTTATCTATTTCAAAATATTAATCCAAAATAGTTATAACAACGATTTCAGTTAATTTAATCCCCGTATCATTCCCTTTAATAGGCCTTAGACGCATATTGTGTTTATATTATATTTACTGAGTGCCCACTGGACTACTCGGTGTGATGATTTTAAGCCGTATGTAATATAAATTTAGGTCGATTTTACAGAATTGAGAAACGAGGAAGCAGCCAGAGACTTCTTCCTTATTTCTCGCTTCAGCTATAGGGATAAATATTGACGTTACGACCGCTGCGTTGCGCACGCTGAGTCTTCACGGGTACATATCATTGGCGATTTTCCACGCACTTACATGCATCTGTACTATGTAGATTTTACTTTCTTGCGTTATGTGTTGGCTGTGGGCCGGAAAAATTTCGACAGTTTAATTTAGTTTATGAAAACATATAAAACAATTTATGTATATAAATAATATTTATTAATTATGAACAAAATAACATAATTACCCATCGTTGACAATCCATAAAATATCATAAGATAACATATCATAGCATAAAACAAAATACCTCTCTCCCCACGTTGACGCCGAGCAGAGCTCTACTGAGATGCAAGGAACGTGACGTGGAAAGAGGGTTCCACCATGAATAATTCTCACCTAAAAAATCGAAATTGACTTGGAGATAGTTTTTAAAATAATTTTCAAAACGATTGAAAAGTAAATTTCAAAGTAGTTAGTTCGAAAATGGTTTTAAACAATTTTCAAAAATGGTTAAGTTAAATGTGAAAATGGATCAGTATTTATACCTATTTTTCTCGCGTGTGAAATTTGATGCAGTAAAACAAAATTCGACCTTGTTATTTTCTAGTAAATTCTATTCGTTAATTTTATTATTTTTTGATTTATTTTTATAATTTTTTATTTAAGATTTTTATTGAATTATTACTAATTCAAATTTTTCGATTTAAATTTCATTTTAATGAACTTCTATTAATTTTTTCAATTTCGTCGAATTTGTTGTGTTTTCTTGTTATATTTGTGTAGGTATCGTGCGAATCTTGGTGCATTTTGTTATTATTTTAATTTATTTTTATGTTTATTATTTTATATTTAATTCTCCTTTTTTTCTCGTATTTTATAGGGTTTAATTGGTGTTTCCAGGTTTATTTAAATTGCATGTTATTTTTGCGTGTGTGTTTCTGATCCATTTAAACATTTCTCAAGGCCGTTTACGTTGTGGCCCAACACTATTCTTGCCATTATCATTATATTAATTTTAGACGGATTTTAACCAGTTATTTGCTAAATTTTGTTTGGATCAATTTTGTCAGGTTTGAATACTATTCTTTCAATTATCGTTAGGTTAATTTTGTAGGCGTGAACTTTGGCTATTTATCCAATGTTCTTGGGAGAACCTTGTCCGATTTATGTTCCCTTTACATGCCATCGAGAGAGGGGACACAGCTTAATTTGTAATATTATGGAAATAAATTAATTTGTGTTGTTGTGGACTTCTCTCAGTTATTTGTTTAATAATTCGCATTTTTCATCGCTTTTACCGGGGTTCGAAGTTTAGTTCGGTAGTCTCGCATTTTATAGGCTTGGTTTTGGGCTAATGATAACTGCTTGAGAGTTATTGTCTGGTGTGGGGAACCATTTCATTATTCAGATGGACTCGGTTAGTATTCTTGTATGGGTTGTCAGTGCTAATTCAACATTCGTATTACTTTTTGGATCTTGGTTATCCGAAATCTCCAGTTTGGTTAGTCAACTGATCTATTGATTATAATAATTTCAGTCCTACTTTATCGAGGTACCTTTAATTTTTACTTAATTATTATATTTTTAGGATTCTACAATTAGTCATTTTATATTTTGATTTTCACATTACAAGTACTAGATAGTGCACTAATTTCGGGGGTTGGGTAAATTTAGTCTTATCGGTGTATCGCTCTTAATGGTATTTAATGTATTGCCTCGCGCGTCGTTTCATTATTGGTTTTCATTATAAATCCTCATATTTAATTATAGTATTTACTTTATCTATTTTTGTTGTGCCCGTTATATTTTGATAATAGCAACGATTTTATTATAATTTTCCCGTCACCTTCCCCTTCATTTAGCCTTAGGCGCATTTGTGTTTACATTACATTTAATGAGTGCCCACTGGACTACTCGGTGTGGTAATTTTGAGCCGTGTGTAGAATAATTTAAAGAAAACGAGAGACGAGGAAGTAGCCAAAAGACAGCTTCCTTATCTCTCCTTTCATCTATAATGGATAATATTGACGTTCCAGCTCCTGCGTTACGCACGCCGGACCTTCACAGACACGAATCATTGGCGATATTCCACGCACTTACACGAATTCGAATAATATGTTGATTTTACTAACTTGTAATCTAAAATTTCGACAATTAAAAAAATAATTAACGAAGATAATTTTATGTATTATAAATAGTTTATTAATATTAAAAATAACATAACAATTACTTGCTCCAAGCCTAACGAATTATCATAAAAATATCACTCTCCCCACGCCGACATCCAAGCAGAGCTCTATCGAGGTTGCGAGAATGCGACGTGGAGAGAGTTTTCAAATGAAACTCTCACTTACATCGAGTAAATTGATTCAAGTTTGAAAAACTGAAAAACGATTAAAAATGTGTAAAAATGAATCGGTATATATACCTATTTTTTGGCCCTAACCTTGCGTGTTCTTTTTGATTTAGTAAAACAAAATTTGACCTTGGAATTTTCTAGTGTATTCTAATCTTAATTTTTATTATTTTGAAATTTTATTTGATAATTTTTCTTTTGAAATTTTTCTTGAATTATTTCTAATTTAAATTATTTGGTTTTTATTTCATTTTTATGAAATTTCCCATTTTTGCTAAATTATCAAATTTCGGTCAAATTTGTTAGGTTTTCGTGTTATGTTTATATTTATATCGTGCGGATCTTGTTGCCTTTTGTTATTATTTTAATTTATTTTTATGTTTATTATTTTATATGTAATTGTCTTCTTTCTCATATTTTGATAGGGTTAATTGGTGTTTTAATAGGTTTGAATTTAAATCTGCATGTTGTGTTTGCATGTGTGTTACCGATTCATTTAAACATTTACAAGGCCGTTTGTGTTCTGGCCCAACAATAGTCTCGTGGTACCATCGTTGATGATTAGATGTGATTTTGTTTTATTTTTGTACAAATTTCAGCTTGGTTATGTCATTTCCTCTCACTGATTAGAATTGTGGTAAAGTTTAATTGGGAATTTTTTGTCTTTAAATGATGATGTATATGTGCTTAAGTTGGTTTATGATGGATTCGGATTGACCATATATATTGAATAGTTTTATTAATTAATGGGGCGAACAAATATTTGAGTCACGCTGATTTGAAATTTCTAATTTGCTAGTTATTTAAAAATAATGAATTCTATTTGATGATGCTATCTGTATATTCGTTGATTGATGCTACTGTTTGGCGTTAAATAATTAAAACTCTATTCAGTCTGGTTTTCTAAATCGCAATTAATCTTATTTGTGGGTCTGATTCATGTTAATTAATTATTGGTCCTAATTGTGTATTATCGTTATTTAGAAATTTTGATTCGAGATGTTTAAACATACAACGATTTCCGAATTTTTTACTTGCCCACTCCTTTCCTTCAATTTGATCCTAGGATAATTATGTTTATATTAAGATTTTTAAGAGTGCCCACCGAGCTACTCAATGTTCATGATTTTGGCTGATATGTAGAATTCAAATTTTAGGTCGAAATTATGAAAAAATGGGCGGTGGAGGAGCAGCCAAAAGACTACTTCCCCTCCTCCCAATTTCCCCTATAACGGTTATGATTTGACGTTTGGGCCCTGCGTTATTCACGCCGGAACCTTCACGGGCACAGGCTATTGGCAAATGAACTGCTCTTACACAGCCTGAGTTGTGTGTATATTTTACTAACTTGCGGTGCGTGAGTGGCTGTGGTCCGGAAAAATTACATCATTGACGGAAAATTTTCAGTTCATGAATATTTATATTTTGCCATATAATACATTTCATAAATTTTCTGAGCATGATACATAAAGTCTCGAACATCATACAGTAATACCCTCTCCCCACGCCGACATCCAAGCAGAGCTCAATTGAGGTTGCGAGGATGCGACGTATAGAGAGTTTCGAACAATTCTCTCACTCACATCGTAAGTTTGGTTCTACTGGTTAGACGAAAATTGATTTCAGATTTGAAAAACTGATTTCAAGTTTATGAAAACTGATTAAAATCATGTAAAAATGAATCAGTATATATACCTATTGTACGACCCTAACCTTGCGTGTTATTTTTGATTTAGTAAAACAAAATTTGACCTATTCTTAATTTTATTATTTTGTAATTTAATTTGACAATTTTTCGTTTTGAATTTTTAATTGAATTATTTCTAATTCAAATTATTTGATTTTTTATTTCATTTTCATGAAATTTCGCATTTTTTGGAAAATTCTCAAATTTCGGTCAATTTTTAGTGTTCTCATGTTATGTTTATGTTTATTTCGTGCGGATCTTGTTGCACTTTGTTATTATTTTAATTTACTTTTATGCTTTATAATTTTATATTTAATTGTTCTCTCTCTCGCATTTTGGTAGGGTTAATTGGTGTTTTAATAGGTTTGAGTTTGAATCTGCATGTTATGTTTGCATGTGTGTTACCGATTCATTTAAACATTTTACAAGGCCATCTGTGTTCTGGCCCAACACTCATATTTTAGCATGGTTAGTTGATGTTTTATGTGTTGGGCCAGAACACAAACGGCCTTGTAAATGTTTAAATGGATCGGTAACACACATGCAAACATAACATGCAAATTTAAAATAAACCTATTAAAACACCAATTAAACCCTAACAAACTATGAGAAAAAGATAATTAAATATGAAATAATAAACATAAAAATAAATTAAAATAATAACAAAATGCAACAAGATTCGCACGATACAAATACAAATATAACATGAAAACCCAACAAATTCGACCGAAAATTGATAAATCAATAAAAGTTCATGAAAATGAAATTTAAACCAAAAAATTTGAATTAGAAATAATTCAATAAAAATTCTAAATAAAAAATTATCAAAATAAATTAAAAAATAATAAAAATAAAGATTAGAATACACTAGAAAATAACAAGGTCAAATTTTGTTTTACTACATCAAAATTAACACGCGAGGTTAGGGACAGAAAATAGGTATAAATACCGATACATTTTCACATAAACTTTAACCAAAAAACCATTTTTGAGACTGTTTTTTAAAAAACTATAAAACTTTTATTGTGAATTAAGTTTAGGTGAGAAATAGTTTTATTTGGAACTCTCTCTCCACGTCGCGTCCTCGCAACCTCGGTAGAGCTCTGCTTGGATGTCGGCGTGGGGGGAGATGTATTTTTATGCTCTTATGAATGATTTTTGGGTCTAGTAATTTTGTATTTTGTTCTTTAATATGTTAATAAATATTTATAATATTCAAATCGAATTTGTTTTATAATTAATTTATTTGTCGAAATTTTTCCGGCCCACAGCCAAGACACATCGCAAGCCAGTAAAATCAACATACAATTCAGATTCGTGTAAGTGCGTGGAATATCGCCGATGATCTGTGCCCGTGAAGACCCGGCGTGCGGAACGCAGGGGTTTGAACGTCAATATTATTCCGTATAGAGGAAAGGAGAAATAAGGAAGGGTCTTTTGGCTACTTCCTCGTTTCTCGATTTCTGTAAATTCGACCTAAATATTTCACACACGGCTCAAAATCATCACACCGAGTAGTCCAGTGGGCACTCACTAAATGTCAATTAAAGGAAGGTGACGGGCAATTAAATAAAAATAAAATCGTTGCTATTTGTTATAAATTCATATTAATTGTAAATTCATATTGTAAATTCATATTATTAATTGTAAATTCATATTATTAATTGCAGATTCATATTATTAATTGTAAATTCATATTATTAATTGTAAATTCATATTATTAATGGTAAATTCATATTATTAATTGTAAATTCATATTATTAATTGTAAATTCATATTATTAATTGTAAATTCATATTATTAATTGTAAATTCATATTATTAATTATAAATTTATATTATCGGTTATAAACCTTTATTACAAGTTCATATTATCAATTACCAATTCATATCTTTAACTTCACGTCATTAATTAAATTTATTATTAATTATCAATCATTAACTGTAGATCTGTATTATTAGTTAAGAAAATCATGCGCTCAATTATACAATTCGTAGTTTATTTACAAATCCCTATTATCACTTATAAAGTCACATTATTATTTAAAAAACTCCTACCATTAACTATAATTATAAATCGATGTTATTATTATGTAGGGTATTAATTATAACTTCAGTTTATTAATTAAAAGATTTTTTGCTTAATGGTCAAAATTATGAAGTTAACCCAAAAATCGCCCGCGACAATCAAAAAACTTACGGTAATCAAATCATAATAAATCCGGCAAAACTTAAAAAACTCTAATACCAATGACCAATAACATTCTATTAACATTCCCAACGTCCCTAAGATAAGATTAGAATAAATCCATGAGAATTTACATAAAAGAGGAATCTTCAAAATCAAGCTGACGAAGACTAATTAATCCACAACTCCATCGAATATCAAAAATAAAAATCACAAATTCAAAATAAAATATGAGTTCATAGAATGTAATTTCAGTGAGTTAAAGTTCTAGATCCAAAGATAGGGGATTCGAATTGCGACATCCAACTGGGTAACATCTCGCCGTCCGAAGAGGATGAGTTTTCCAACCTGCCCACGATTAATCTAAATTGTGACTAAATCTAATTGAAATAAACCAAATTCACCCGACGTTAAGAATCCCGATACTGTCGATTGATAAGCATATTTTTCTAAAGAAAATCTCATTAATAAAACGAAGCTAATCTCCCAGAAAACTAACTCACTTGTTAACAGAGAAACCGCCCAGACGGCCAATATCATTGTCTAGCCAACTTATGTCCCATGTCTTGAACCATCATATTTCACCGAAAAATCCAACACCAATCCAGCGAGATTAGATCTGAAAAATAAATAGGTTAAAATGACAATCAACACCAACCGGAAACATCACAAATAATAAACTATAAACTGATTACCTTACTAAACCCATAGAGATACACGACCAAATCAAGTAATTATAAATCCAAAATCGCCGATCACTCTACAACATAGATGTGATAGCACTAATTGAACTTGGACGTTGACACATCCGTTCGGTTCACAAAATCGGAGATTTGTTTACTTGCACGTCCAAATTATGCAAATAAAAATTGAGAGATTTTAAACCCAGTTAAATAATGTCAACATTTCCGCTGAATGGCGAATATCGTATGACCGCTTAAATAAATACAATGATATTAAAACATTACATAAAGTACAAATAACCACAATCATCAGAATATAAACCCTCACCCGACATCATTGGATTAATATTACAAAAATGCATCGACAACGAATTTATCGAAAGAGAACTATTTCGACTAGTCCACCTGGCGAAAGATCGGTAGCCGATTCTGACCCACAACCCATGGGTAATGATTTTTCTTTTTTCATTGTTAATGCATAAGTAATGATGATTTTTCCCGTATTAAAATTAATACTTCGTTTGTGTATACATCATAATAATATCGCCGCATTTTACGAACGGTTAGCATTAGAACTCGCCGTCAAATTTTTATTTATTATTAAATTTTATATTTGAATTCTAAGATAATAATTCTTTATGTTTAGATTATTGGATTTTTCCTCAATTATATCGTAATTATATAGCATAATCTTTAGATTTTAGCTTTCACCATTTATAGATTGGGAATCACCAAATACATGGAATTCTTCATTTAGGGTATATCAACACAATTTTAAATTTCGTTCGGAATAGTATAAATAAGTATATCACCGATATAGTGTTCAAAAGGAATTGTATTAATTATGATCTCATTAAGGAAGTTCCGATCCGGATCTCATTCATATGCAACTTGCCGACCGATGGAGGGAAGCATGGAAGCTTTTCCGGCAATCTAAACGTCGCGAGTCTTCCCCACTCGAATCCCAACGAATCAATGGCCAATCGGAAGATCCTAACCGACATTCCGAAGCACAGGAAATGCTCTGGGAGGAGTGGAACCCAGTTGCAGAAATCTATGCACACGCTCGTCACCTACTCGACGATCTTCTCAATCATCAACGACAAGTGGACCTACAAGTGGTTCGGGCCCGTCAATGTTTGGCAAACATTGAAGATGACATCGAAACCGGCCGGATTGCCACTACCTATCACCACCCACGGCCACACAGATCCATGCACGGAGACACCTGTGGAGAGACGGTCGTAAACAGGAGGAACTCTCAGATGGTCGGGTCTCGCCGGATTCGAAATACTAAGCGGCCAGTGATGATTTTCTCGAATTGCTCCCCAGAGGAGTGGGTAGCGAGGGGATTCACTGACACTTGATACTGATATTCTGAATTAGCCTTAGTTTATATTTTCTTTGTTATTAAAATAAATAATTAGTTCGGTTAGAAATTAATTTCGTTTTGCTTGATGTTGTAATAATTTGTCGAGGAAATTTTGTTTAATTCCGATATATTTATTGGTTCTATGGTAATAGTTACCGTTTTGATGTTATTAATTCCAGAAATGGATTCCCTACAAATCCTGCGAACAGAACTGGACGTAGCACGACAAAATAACAAGACTCTGTATGATCAGATCATCCAGCTGACTCGAGAAGTACACCAAACCCGAGCCACCTGGATAGATCCAGCAAAAATAAAACCCCTCTATCAGAAACTCACAGCTGCTCAAAAGGCTGGGCAGAAGAAAAGCAAATAAATCAAAGTCTGCGAACGCAGATACGCGGACTAGAGGTTGCCCTGTCGGCCAGTCAGGAAGGAGCGGCCGTTACTTACCGCTCGTGTTCGCACCAGCTCAATTAGCTTATCGGGAGTCGGCAGCTACTCCAACCTCGGTCTCGAACCCAGCAACAACCGTAAATACCCACTCTCGTCCAGGACGCAAGGAAAGAGCCAGGCGCCGTGCCGCTCGATTGCTAACTCAATCCAAATCAAATTTGCAAGCATTGTAACTCGTGAACAATATATGTTTTGTTGTTTGATTGTATTAACTCATGTGTAAGATAGCCCAGAAATCATGATAGAACTCCTGTTATTTATTAAACTCTAATGATAAATACATGACATAAAGGGACCAATTATAAAAAGTCGAGCATGTGTCTTCTAACGACGGCTCGTTGGACCCGAGGGTTGTCCGAGAAATTACAGTACTAGCAATAGCACTCACTTTTTGCGGGCAATCCACCCGCTCGAGCACATTTCCAACGTTGCCTAGCAACGGATGCCGAGTGGTGGTCAGAGTAACATTTTGCATGGCGTTACTGGTGGTGGGTTACAGGGTGTCAAATCTTGCTTATCTTTATGGTTGCCCCAGTAACGCCATACAAAATGATTCTAGCTGCCACTTGGCACCCGTTGCTAGGCAACGTTGGTAATGTGTTCAAGTGGTGGATTATCCGCAAAAATTGAGTATTATCACTAGTACTGTAATTGCTCGGACAATCCTCGGGTTCACGAGCTGTCGATAGAAGACCTGTGCTCGCTTTAAAATTATTTGGTCCCCTTGCGTTTTAGTTTCTATCGTTTATCTATTTATTTTATCGTCATTAATCTAACAATGAAATAGATGGTACCGCTTATTTAATCTTTCTACAATGTTGGCTTCAAACCTCAAGATGATATAAAGATAATAAAACGTACACGAAAAACCACAATATATCTAAATGATGTTTTATTTATCTAAAGATTATACGATTTCCGATGGATTGGAGGATCGAGCGGCTCGGCGCTTAGCCCGCTCCTTACGTCTAGGTCGACGACTGACTGTTGACGGGGTAATTGGAGTAGTTAGGGTTGCAGATGAAGTAGAGTTCGCTTCGCGATAGGCCAATTGAGCAGGGGCGAAGACTAGAGGGTAGGTCACCGCTGCTCCCTCCTGACAGGCGGATAACGCTACCTCTAGCCCCCTGATTTGAGTTTTTAGGCCCTGTACTAACTGTTTTTCTTCTGCCCACCCCTTCTGGGCCGCGGTTAGTTTTTGGTACAGCCGTTTGATTCTCGTGGGCTCGATCCATGTCGCTTTAATTTGCTGCGTTTCTCGAACTATTTGAACGAGCTGGTCATGGAGTTTCTTATTGGTTTGTCTCGTCTGAGTTAATTCATTTTGGAGTAACTGCATGGGGTCCATCTCTGGAATAATAAGGGTTGAATTTTTATAATGGCTATTTTAATGATAATTATATTTAAGTTTAAACATATTTATGAAATGAAAACTGCAATAATAATAAAAGAAGAGAAAGAACTTTTAGATCTATAATACTAATATTATCCCACATAACAAGAGGTTCAAATCATTAATACGATGGTCAATCATCTGCGAGGAATCGCTTGATCCCTTCTTCTGGGGAATAACCAGGGATCACAAACACTGGCCTTTTGAGGTTCCGGACTGGTCTCGGTGAAGGTGGGTATCTACTGGCCAGACGTCCTGCCACCAGGTCATCTTTGACGTTGGCCAGGTATTCCGTTGCCCGTGCTACATCTGCCTCGACTTGGCGCTGGTGTTGGAGGAGGCCCTCCAGGAGCTCTTGGGCCTGAGTTAGAATGTCCTGGGATGGTTTTGGCTCGTCAGACAGTTTCCGGAACTGTCCCATAAACTCCTCCGGTGATATGTCCTCGGCCTTGTCTTCTTCGGGCACGTCAGGGTATCGCTCTTGATACACCCTATTCCATGCCTGCTTCCATTGTTCCACGATATGAGCAGGGAGTTCAATCATAGCTCCAGTTTGTCCTGAATGGAAAAATTGTTTTTACTCCGTGATCTGGGGTACACAATTAGGTAACATTTCTCGTCGTTTTTAAGAAGACTGGATTATCTTAATTTCAAAGTGCTACGGCTCGCGGAACTCGAAGTGGAACGCGTTTATTACTAGCTGGTCCGGCAATGTATTGGAAAAAGGAAGAACGATACCTCAAAGCTACTGGGTTACTCGTTCTCATACCATGAGGGTCGGTTCAAGAATTCTTTATGGGTGTTAACGAAAATCAAAAATGCAAATCATTTGTAACTTTACCTTATTTCGATCACAAGTGGTTTATTTATTCCTAGTATTAAGGTTGGTATATGTTTAAAATGTTCAACTAGATGTATTTTAAATATTAATATAAGATAATTAAATAAATAATCCGTTAAGAAAACCTTGTAAAATATTCTTTGGGTATTTATGAATTTTTGAATAGAACAAACTTAAGTTAGTTAACTTTTACGAAACGATAACTTGATAATTAAACATTCATGTATTTTAAACTAAAATAATTTTAACAATTACCATTTAATTATTTGAAAAACAAATCAGTTACAAAAGTTACAAAATTCACACTTAGTGTCTGATCCTTTGATCAATTAAAATACCTGGTAATTATTCGAGAAATTCGTTTCTCCAAAAAAAAAATATAAATCGTTGACAATTTCTAATACGACCAAGACGGAATTTTGATTTAATAATTTCCACTTAAATATTTGCGACGCTGCTGTCCTATTGGGTTGACGAAAAAGTGCGTAGCCAAAATTGATTTGTTGTGCTTAATGGTAAAACGACAGAATTTTGGGAGTTCGTCGGGTGTGAGAACACTAAGATTCGTCAATAGATATGCTTTATTGATTCCCATCCGTCAATCTGGAGAGTTTATTTATTAATGCTATGGAGTTGATTCTAGATTATTCCTGTAGCTCAAATATGAATATAACTTTGTGATGGAATTTAATCGAAAATTTACTTGAAGGAGCTTCTGTAACGTTTGGAGATCGCAACTCTAAGTCCTCGTCCGTAATGTTCGGCGAATACATGATTTGATAACGAAAATGATGTATGGTTTATAGTCAACGTTAATTATAAAGAAAATGTGCAGTTGAAAATCAGACAGGCAGGAAGTGCATGCCACTTATAATTCGGCTACGGTAGCGGATGTTTATATCGCCGGAAATGTCGACGAGTAAGAGTGTTTATTTGCCAACTGGTAATTTACAACATTTATTTCAGGTGAATGAACTTTTCAAATCGCGATCGTGGACTATTCGGCGAGTTTCATAGATCAACTTTTGTTATAATGAATTTCATAGAATTCAGGGTTTTAGGAATTCGGGCTACTCTATTATATCTCGGAATTTTTGGTCAATGGATTTTCTTATGGATGGTCAATGGTTTTGTTAGAAGTTGCTATCGGATCATTCGGTAATTTATTATATTTAATTACTTTATTTTAGTACACATTTTAAGGGATTTTCTTCGTCGCAAAATTTTCTCGTTGGATTTATTCATCTCATTCTCATGCTTAATATTGAAAATTTGTTCAACTTCTGCTGGAAATCTTATCGTTATTATCAAGTTAATCTGCTTATCTCCTGGATTTCATTTGCATTATTTTATGTTAAATTTAAGTAAGTGAACAGTTTTAATTTATTGAAATAAATTTTATATGATTTTTTCTTTCGTTTTTTAATATATTAAAGTAATCGTTTACTATACTTATGTGCATTAACAAGGAGTTTCCAGTTATGACCACTTTAGAGATGAAATCAATCCTATGATCGTTCAATGTTAGGTGAGTTGGTTAGAATTCTAATTCAAAGATACACCACATTTTGGGTTGATTTATTGTAAATCGAGGAATTTAGGTTAATTAGTTTAAATCTACCATTATATTAAAGAAAATTTGTTGATTAAATCACTGAGATACATTAATTTGGCTTAATATTTGTTTTAATTACTGGTTTTTTAATCGATGATAGTTTTACTCAAAATTCATTTACTGATAATCAATAATTTACAATAAATTAATTTACTGGGTTACGTAATTTTACTCAATAAAAACTCTACTTTTAATTATAATGATTTAATGAATTACTTTAATCTTTCTTTATTTTCAATCAATAGCTACTTTAATTTTAATTAAATCAAGGAATTACTTATTTAATGATCACTACTAATTTATTCGAATTGTAAATTTAATTTATTTCAAAATATTAATCCAAATTAGTTATAACAACGATTTCCATTTAATTTATTCCCCGTACCATTCCCCTTTAATAAGCCTTAAGCGCATTTTGTGTTTACATTATATTTACTGAGTGCCCACTGGACTACTCGGTGTGATGATTTTGAGCCGTGTGTAGTATGATTTAAGGTCGATTTTACAGAAATGAGAAACGAGGAAGCAGCCAAGAGATTTCTCCCTTATTTCTCGTTTCATCTATACGGATAGTATTGACGTTCCAACCCTGCGTTCCGCACGCCGGGTCTTCACGGGCACAGATCATTGGCGATGTTCCACGCACTTACACGAATCTGACTTGTGTGTAGATTTTATTTTCTTGCGATAGGTGTTGGCTGTGGACCGGAAAAATTTCGACAGATTAATTGATTAAATTTAAATATGTAAAACAATTTATGAATAATATAAATATTTATTAATCAAATAAACATAAATTACCATACGTTCCATTCCAAATAAAAATTTACATAATATCGCATAGCAAAATAGAATAAAAAATACCTCTCCCCCCCACGCCAACATCCAAGCAGAGTTCTGCCGAGGTTGCGAGGATGCGACGTGGAGAGAGGGCTCCAAAATAAACATTTCTCATCTAAAAGTAAGATTTTAAACAAGTTCAAAAGTAATTTGAAAATGGTTTTATGATTTGAAAATATGGTTTTCGATTTGAAAAACGGTTTCAAAAATGGTTAAATTAAATGTGAAAATGGATCAGTATTTATACCTATTTTCTGTCCCTAACCTCGCATGTTAAATTTGATGCAGTAAAACAAAATTCGACCTTGTTATTTTCTAGTGTATTCTATTCTTTAATTTTATTATTTTTTGATTTATTTTATAATTTTCATTTAGAATTTTTATTGAATTATTACTAATTCAAATTTTTTGGTTTAAGTTTCATTTTCATGAACTTTTATTAATTTTTCAATTTCGTCGAATTTGTTGTGTTTTCTTGTTATGTTTGTGTTTGTATCGTGCGAATCTTGGTGCGTTTTGTTATTATTTTAATTTATTTTTATGTTTATTATTTTATATTTAATTCTCTTTTCTCTTATTTGATAGGGTTTAATTGGTGTTTAATAGGTTTATTTAAATTTGCATGTTACATTTGCGTGTGTGTTACCGATCCATTAAAACATTTTCCAAGGCCATTTGTGTTCTGGTCCAACACTGGGGCAACAATAAAGATAGACAAATAACGAAACCCTGTAACCCACCATATGGGTCCGATTTTTAATCTGCATGCTGTGTTTGCGTGTGTATTACCGATTTATTTAAACGATTCTCAAGGCCGTTTGTGTTCTGGCCCAACACTATTATTACGACTATTATTACATTTAGAATTACAGTTACATTTAGAAGAGTCCACAGCGACAGCGTTTTAAGAAATAACCTCAAAGTTTTAATTAGTTTCGAGTTATAATGGAAAGAAGTGAAAATTAAAAGGCAAATTTAAAAATCTGGCAGTTAGCGAGTTAAATAAAATTGTATATTAAATTTATTAATATTTAATTAATAAAAAATTTTATTTCTAGAACAAATCTCAACATATATATATGTTATCATATATTTATTGTTTTATATACAAAAATTGTTTACATTTAATTTTGGTTAAAAAAATTTCAAGAGTGAAGTGTATGCTCTAAAATATTTAAACTTTTAAATTTAGCATTTTTTTTTCAAATTATGTAAAAAGTTCATTGACAATATATATTAATTTAAATTTTAAAAAATTAACGATTTTAAAATTTTTAATAATCCATATTGAAATTTTTCCATTTTAACTAGAAAATCTATAATTATATATTAGTAATGATTTTCATAATAAATATTTAATTAATTGTAAATTTAAATTAAATCTAAGGTATGTTAAATAAGAAGAAGTTTGTTTTAATATTCAATTAATATTCTTTTATAATGACAAAACGAAAAATAACAAGAAAATTTGCTGTTGCTAAAAAAAAGCTTCTTTCATTAACCGACAGTAGTATGTATGTTTCTTTTGCTTTTATATGTAATAACTTCTATGAATAATATAAATTTAGTAAATCTGGAGGTCTTAAATCAAAAAAGAAAAACAACAAAAGTTCTAATGATCTTCTTGTTAAAGTGAAAAATCAAGTCACAAGTGGCATGTTTCTTAGTTACAATGCAAATATTGGTCCACCATTTCATATATTAATTGATACAAATTACATTAATTTTTCATTGAAAAATCATTTAGATTTACATGAATCTATCATCACGTGTTTAGATGGCATCTGTTAGTAGTATATATTTTAAGTATTATTAATCAATTTCTTTATAGGCCATCTGTATATTACAGATTGTGTCATGGGTGAATTGGAAAAGATGGGTGAAAAATATCGTGTTGCAATTCAGTAAGATCGTTAATTCATAGGTTTTATTGACGGTGATTTAGAATCGCACGAGATCCAAGAATTCAAAGACTTGTTTGTCAACATAGAGGCATTTACGCTGATGATTGTCTTGTGAAACGCGTTACAGAAAATCGATGCTATATTGTTGCGACTTGTGATAAAGAATTAAAAGGAAGACTGAGAAAAATTCCCGGAGTTCCTCTTTTAACCATCAAGGGCCATACTGTACAAGCAGAGAAAATGCCAGATTTAATAAATTCTAAATAAAATATAAAAGTTTCTTGCTACTTAATTTAATTATTCATTTTACAACTTTATAATATTCATTGTAAAAATATATTTTATTATTCATCGGTTGCATAGTTGGTCCCACATTACCTGAGTTTACTAGCTTGCGACCCGTTTTTAGGTATCATTTATAAAGTGAAAGGCTGTTGGTTGCTGACAAAATATTAACTCAGTTTCTGAACAATTTTAACTTGTACAATTAGTGTTTGTAGGCCTACAATTTTACCCTTATACAAATTATTTTTTGCGTCGCTCTCTCGGGTAACCAAACCTCGAGATATTTTTACTGAATTCAGCTAAATATATGTGATTTTTTAAAATAAACAGAAAATAATTAATCAATGACTTAATTAATAAAGTAGTTTTATTTTCAATTTTTTGGCATAAAATGTTTTAGGTAATAATACTGTCTTAAAAATTTGATAAATTACAATCGACATATTCATATATTAGTTTTGAAACCAGAACTTCTTGAACTATTATACAGTGAAAAACTTTAGTGCTTTCGTTTTTCTTGAGGATGTTAGCGATGAAATCACTTTTGCATCCTTGGAATTCTGGAGTTTTATCTGTGAATACACTGACGCAATTTTCTGATTTCAAATTGTTCTTTTCACATTTTCATTCACTAAGGCAAAAATAATTTCACCAGTCGTGGGTTTCTGGCAATTCTTAATCAAACAATAACCATTCACTATTTACTCCACCAACCCGTCGTAATATTTATAGCAACTGAGCTTTTTCGCAAATACTTAAGCTACGCCTAGCTTGATCTCCCATTTTCGCCATATTTACTTTGAAACTTACTCATTATTTTTTCTTAGAAATACTTTAAGAGGTAATGACCCCAGATTTATTAGTGACCAATTGGCAATGACCACAAATAATGACTATACAAATGAATATATAATGACTATATACACTAAGACCCTGCTAAACGCACAGGTATACATTCCATCAAAGTAGGGCGTTATACGAAACATCGTTCAGCGGGATCTTACTGTATTACTAACAATACGGCAAAAAATGTTTGAAACAATAAAAATACATTTGTTTAATTGCAATCCAGCTAAATTATTTTGGATTTCGGAGAAGCCCATTATTCCAATAAAATCACGTTAAATCGCAATAGTACTAAACTTACTGGATTTCTAATTATTAATTTAGTTTAATAAATAATACATATTATTTATTGAATTTAATTATATTTATAGAATCCATTTATTTAACAAAGTGAAATGCTCCTCTCCAACAACAATCTCTCTATTCGCACTGAAATAGAGTCCTACCGCAGAAAGATAAATACATTTTTAATATTTTTGAACCAAGTCAGCATTTACTGGTGGAATAAATTATTTCCATTTAAAGATAAATTGGTATTGCGGCCCAGTAAAACCGGTGATCAAGTTAGAAAATTAGCAATGGCATTGGCCGAAGATCTAAAACGCATTGCGCCAGAATTAACCAATGAGAATTGTTTGAAAAATGTAGAATTAAGGGTCAGCCTCAAAGAAATTGAGGCATTAAAACAAAACCTATTTGAATCCGTAATTAAATGGATTGACTGTGACGGACGAGATCTCCACTTAAAGCGAAGAAGGTATCGAATTATGGCTCAAAATTATGGCAATGTAAGAATTGAAAATTTTTCTCGGATCAAAATTTTACTGAAATTATTCACAAGCGATAAAGTTAAAGACATTTTAGATGCAAATTACAATGACTTAGGTTACGTGACCAATGGAGACATAGACGATGAAGGAGAGGAAATAGGAATTCAAATCACGTCAAATATTGATGACCAAGAAAATGACGAAGAACTCGCTTCACCATCGACATTAATTACAGGCGACTTTTAACATATTATTGCATTACTTTATCTTATTTAACAGTAAAATTATGTATCATCTTTTAATAATTTCAATATAAATTATCCCTGTAATCGTAGAGTTTCATCTTATGTTTCAATATGAATATGTGTAATAATGATATTTGCAGCGCATTCAGGGCCAGCTCCTAAGCCACTACTCAAAACATTAATTATATAAAAATGACATTTACCGAGGTTATTAATACATAGCAACGTATTTATTACATTATTAAACAATTTCCCTATATCAGCGTTTCTCAACCTTTTTTTAGTGCGACCCATAAAACATAAGTAAAAAGAAACTCCGATCAATAATACATAAATGTATTGAAAAGACATTTAAAATGTATCATTTTTGTATTGATTTGGCTTTTTTCCACGATATTTTAATCTGAAAGTGGAATATATATAAAAAAATGTATAAAGAAATATATCTTTAAAATATTTTATTTTTAATGGCTAATTTGCTGTTGAAATTCATTTACCAACTCATTAAGTCTGGCGTGAATCGAGTTGCTTAACGAAATTCTTAATGTACCGCAGCAATTAAAATTTTACATTTAATATATTTCATGAAAATGCACTAAATAAATATTTAAACAAATAAAATGCAATTACAATTGTTGAGGATATATCAAAAAATAATAATGAATAAGCAATTAATGTAATGATTTGAGGGAAACCGGGTGACAAGAAAAGGTGTGTTGTCCCATAATCCTGGGAATTAGAAACAGGTGGAAGAAATGAGAAAATAAAAGGGAAACAACAAATAATAGAAAATAATCAAACAATAAAATAATAAAACATGACAAGGTCATTTTAATTATGAAGTACGAAGCGAATATGAAAAAATAATAATAACAAAAACAAAATGAAAAATGAAGTGACATATCTCGATAGTCTGGTTGAGATAATAAAAATGAATTAACGGAAAAACCAAGAAATGGCGTCTTAAAAAATGGGATATCTCGACAGCTGCCAGAGATATTAAGAGAATTGAAGAAAGCCAAATGAAGTTGGCGGAAAGAGATATTAAAATTTTAATTAGGAAGTACGAAGCGAATATGAAAAAATAATAATAACAAAAACAAAATGAAAAATGAAGTGACATATCTCGATAGTCTGGTTGAGATAATAAAAATGAATTAACGGAAAAACCAAGAAATGGCGTCTTAAAAAATGGGATATCTCGACAGCTGCCAGAGATATTAAGAGAATTGAAGAAAGCCAAATGAAGTTGGCGGAAAGAGATATTAAAATTTTAATTAGGAAGTACAAAGCGAATATGAAAAAATAATAATAACAAAAACAAAATGAAAAATGAAGTGACATATCTCGATAGTCTGGTTGAGATAATAAAAATGAATTAACGGAAAAACCGAGAAATGGCGTCTTAAAAAATGGGATATCTCGACAGCTGCCAGAGATTTTAAGAGAATTGAACAGGGCTAAATGAAATTGGCGGAAAGAGATATTGAAATTAAAATCGAAGTGTATATCATTAAGTGACATTTGGTTATAGAGTATAAAAAAAGCGCGACTGGAATCAGAGAGAGAATGTGAAGTTAAGAAACAGAATCAATTAGAAGTCGAGAAAACAAAAACGCTAAGCAGAAACTAAAACGAAACGAAAATAATATAAAAATTGTGATGAGAAGAAAGCAGAAATTGCGAGGAAAGAAAGAAAGTCAAATCAAAGAAATCAACGTTATTGAATAAATTAGAGTCAAAGCAAAGCAACCTAATCAAACTTATTGATCTCAGAAACACGCCAGAGTAGTCAAGTGATTGTTAAATCCAATTGGTACTGAAACTAGCTATTCCTCCCGAAGGTTGTAATAAGCACTCCGTTGTCATTGTAACAGATAATTCTTTGTGTCAGTGTAAAGTGGTGATAAAGTGTGATCAATAAAGTTTGTATTGTCTGGAGTTCGTTATTTCGATAATTAAAGACACGCCTGGAGTCGGATCAATAATAAAAAATATTTAATTTCGCTGACAACCCCAACACAATGTCATGTTGAAATTTATAAATATATTTTAAATTACACACGAGAGTATTGCTGGGGTTGACAAAATGCACATAAGTAAAAATGGAAATCAATAAAAACATTGATATTCGAAATAATAATTAAAAAGGCAAAATCAATTAAAATTTTAAAATAAATATTTATCGGGGAAATCCTTACTATATTAGAACCAGATGATTTAATTTTGTACAAACACCTTAGAGGTACTGGATAAATTAATGAAAGATTCTCCACATGAGAAAAGTTTTATTTTCTTTAACGGACTTCTACATTTAGATAATTCATTTAGTAAATCAACCTTAGGCATGAGACTTGATTTGAATGAGTTTCGCAAAAAAAGAGAATGAAATTAATTGCAGATAAAAGAGAATTAAACTCCAAAAAAATTCCTAGTTTTATGTTTTACTCAGTAAAACATAAAATTCACTAGTGACTAGGTTGTGCGTGTTTTTCGTTACAAATTTGGAATTATTGATGTTCTTTGCAATCGCATATCATTTTCTGCATCTAGTCTGTTTCGGTACTTGGTTTTTGTGGCAATATAAAGGTTTTTGCTTTATGTACATGGTAACTATAGTAACTACGTCTTGGTAACTATAGCTAACTACAAAATTTTTATAATGAATATATATATAATATATAATAATATATATATATATTAAAAATTTAATATGCATCAAAAAATAATCTAAGGATGCCATTTGAATATGATTTTGTTTATTTTAAGATATTTTATTGTTGATCATTGATTATTATAAGGGATAATGAGTGATATAGAGTCATGGACCAATTGTTGGCGAATGGGGTTGGTTTTTACTTATTTTTCTAGGGTTTTTGTGTGACTACCCCTAAACGCCAGCAAGATTATTATTCTATCCCTCCTCTGTACCCATGGTGATTTCCATGTTGGTACTGTACATAGAGGTTGAAAATTCATGAGCAGGTGAGCTCCATTACTAGAACTACTCCTCACGATATTTTCACTTTCGGGTTCTGGACTGCCGATGGAAGGTCTTACGTCTTTCTTTTTCTATATCCTGGTCCTTACTCGTCTATTCCTACAATTTCCATGCTTATTTGTCGTCTTTACACATTATTTATAAATGTATCTTTCAAAAATTTGGGCAGCGTTCCTCCCTTATTTTTTGGTAAATTTCCTATTTCATTTGTTTAGTCACGGAATCGACTGCATTTTTCCTAATTTACCTTTATCTTTCCCTATTTTAAAATTTGATTAACAATTCTTTAATTCCCGCTACGTTTCCCATGATTTTAAGTAATTACAACCCTCTGCAGTCACTTCAATAAACGTTTCTCTCTTCTGTCAGATCATATCATTCAGCTATTAGAATAATACTTTCAAATTTACATTCCTATACTATCCTATCCTTTCCTGCTTGATTTTCTGATTAATTTTCTGGCAAAGTTTAAAATTTTCCCTACAAAACTTTATTCCCTCTTAACTAAAGTCACACTTCCCGTGAGTTTATTTCTGCTCGTTCCGACCACATTTTTCAGCAGTCACTACGAGGCGTTCAACGATGCACTGTGTGGAGGTCCTGTGCACATGGCCAGACCCTACTGCGTACGACCGAGGTTTCAATGGAACACAACCCACGAGCGCAACTAGGGAACTTAATCCACCAGCCGGCACACGATCCGTCCCATTGATAGCTATTGCAATACATATATATAAATAAGATTTTAGGGGGACTTGTCAGTGGCATCAAAAGATTCCACGACCATCCAGAATAAAATCAAAGTAACAAGACTTCGAAATATATATTTATACAAGAAAACAATACTTACAATCCACAGTCATACAACCAGCTTTGAAAAATTGGCATAAATTGGCATAAAAATTTTGACTACAAGTGATTCACTGTTTGTCTAAGAATGTCTAAAAAATTTTTGCCTGACTAAAATTTTCTAAGTCTGTTAAAATCCTGTTAGAAATTATGAAAATGACTGCCGTATATATAGTGTTTTTGTGCCTGTGTGCGACCAATGGGCGATTTTTCGCCATTTTTAGGGTTTTTAAATTATTTTATTAATTTCAAATTATTTTTATAATTTTTTATATATTTTTTGATATATTAATATTACAATGTTGAATTTTATTTTTATTATTATTTTTCCATAATATTATTTTTAAACCCCAATATTTTGTTTTCCTGGTCGCCTCTTCTGCCTGTGTTTTTTCTAAACCTTATTTTGCAAGGTTTTGGCAGTTTATTTTATTTTTCGTATGTTTCCTTCTGCAGCTGTAGGCTTTCTAATGATTTTAATTAATTATTGGTTTTTATTTATTTTGATATATTTTTAATTTGTTTTAATTAATATGTTTTAATTTATTTTTGGTCTCTTCTTGCGGTGCGTGCTTATGTTACAGCAGCCATATTGACAATTTCCAAACGACCTTAATTATTTTGTTTTAACTTATACAATTTTCACCTTTTTGTTTAAATTGGTTTTTGTAATTTTGTTTTAATTTTGGCTCTGAGCCCAACACAATTATAGTTTTGTTCCTATTGGTCATTTTCTCTCCTTTATAAATATATAAAGGAACGAACTTTAAATATGAGTATCTTTCACCTAATTCGTCTGCTGATAGATCCTGCAATAACATATAAAATTTCAATAACATATGAAATTTATATTTTTCTTAATTTTCACGTGGAACCCTTAAAAAATTGCGCGGAACCCGGAGGTTCCGCGGAACACAGGTTAAAGAACTCTGTTTAACTCTATACGCTTGCTTTGTCGTTACAACGATCAAATAATCATTACAAGTACACTGCATTCAATCATGAATTTATATGTGCAGATCGTCCTGTAGTGAAATCGTATGTCGTTAGTGTCGTTTCTGGAAATATGCGGAAGTGAATAATGAATGTTTTTTATTATTTTATTTTTTTAACTGTATAATCATAACTTTCTTGTTTTCTTTATTAGTTTCATGTATTTTAGTTAATTAATCTATTTCATGGTCTAAAGCAGGCTTATCAAACTTAACCCATGTCTTTGACCGCATTAACAATTTTAGACTCGTGATGGAGTACACATAAAATTACTAAGTTTAAAACTATTATTATTAATAAAAATTCATTTATATGAATTTGCAAATTAATAGAAATATATATGCATGTATCCAACTGCTCGTGTATATTGTTGTGTAGTGATTAACCTTTGCTTTTTGTTGTTTTTCTTATGAATGAATGTTAAAGATTTTACAATAATTATAGACTTAAATAAATGTATGTGTTTACGTATGTACATAGAAAAGATTTCTTTTGAATGATTCTTTTGAAATTTAGTTTTTACTCAATATTTTAATAATCATTACATTTGTTGTCTGGGGCCGCAAGTTTGACGTGCTAGGCTAAAGTTTTTCCACAGATGGCCCAAATAATTTGGATTGTGCTCATAGATTATGCTCTCAATTAGCTTAATAATTGTAAGTTTTACCTGTACATAATTTACGTTTTTCGAATCGTTATTTTTCAAATGGCTTTTCTAGTTTTAACGGAACTTGCAGGCGATTTCACTTCATTCATTCCCCACTGCCCATTTCCTTGATTGATGTTAATATCCGGAGATGTTTATATTATTGTTAGTGGTTTTTCACTGAGTTACCCAATGTTCGAAAGATTTCAAGTCAATAGTGCTCGTAGAGTTTAACTCTATTTTTCGACAACGTGGAATCCAAACGAGAGGCCACAAAACCTTCCCTCGACTTTGTCGCTATATATTTGATTTTAGGTCCCAGTCTTACTGTAGTCTTACAGCAAAACATTCATGGTCACAAGCTACTTGCAAATAAACTGTGATTACATGGTCCGTTAATTTATCTAAAATTTATTGGCTTGTAATGTTGTAAGTGGCTATGGGCTGGAAAAGTGTAGGTATAGCTAATAAAATTGCTATTCATAAACATTATAAAACATGTATTTTTCTATAATAGTTTTTAACTTTTACAGTTAAGTAAGATTGTAAATTGGATTAAAAATCTGTAAAAAACAAATCTGTATATATACCAATACTGGTTGTTGTATCCATATGTGAATACATTGATTCGATAAAACAAAGTTGATCCTCTAAAATTTTTATATTTTTTAAATAGTTATTTTTATATTATTTTAATCTTTTATTTTATTTGAATTCAAATTTATATTTTTTATTAAAATATTTTGAATCCATGATGGATTATGATAATTTTCCCATTTTAGTCAAATTTTTCTGTTTCTGTGTTATGTCTATGTAGATTTCATACTATACTTTTTGTTTTTTGTAATAATTAATTTTTACTTTCTCTTTTGTTTAATTATCTTCTTGTTGTGTTTTTCTGCTATGTTATGAATTCTTTTACACAAATTTTCTAACGCTTTTACCCAACAAAAACGTTTCACATGACTTTTTTTCACAACTTAAAAAAGCTTTTAAAACCTTTTTTAAATTCTTAATAAATTATTGAATTTTACACAATAAAATTTTAATCGTTTTAAAAAATTATTGCTCATAAAACATCATGGATAAAAATCAGATAATAATAAAGTTATTATTGCAGTATAAATAAATATTTTGTTTCATTGTATTATTAATTATAAAATAATAAAGAAATTCAATAAAAACATTGGCGCTATGTCTACTGCAATTATCAGCAATGATTTTCAAACTTTTTTCAATTTTGACCACATGTAAATGATTTTTCATAGCGTTTTAAAACTTTTTCTAATATCTTTATGGTGAACAGTGACAAATCTACACAGGAACATCTACAGAAGGTATACGCAACTTTGGCCTTAGGTTGGTTGTCGGCTGCCGTTGGTTCTCTTGTTGTAGTCTATGGATATTATCAAGTGAGAGCGTTAATTGTGTTAATTGTGTTATTAATCATCCTATAATTAGTTTGGCTGGCTAGCACTTCTAGGGTCGATGGCATGCATTTTTTATCTCATGTTTACAGTACCGACGGATCAGAACGTATTTCCAAGGATGTTCGCGCTACTTTTATTCGGATTCTTCTCAGGTGACGTTTTGGTTGAATATTTCTTAACTTCTATCAAATCCTGGAGGATATAAATAGACAATAAAATACATGCATTATACATTCATTTTCACTACAGATAACCCTCTAATAGCACAGTATTTCACTTATATGATCACGGTTTTACATGGGGAAAATTCTTTAAATATCATGTTTATTTTTTTGCATAAAAAGATTTCTATACTAAAAATTGTTTAATGTGCGAATTTCTTGATCTATTGAACAATAAAAAATCCAATGGAAAAGAATTTGAAATTGAAAGTGTTAACAATTCATTTTCTTTTAATTCCTCATTTTGTGGGATTAATTTCTTTTCAGGTTATTGATCAGTATTTTTTTTATATTTACACCTGTTTCAACTGAATAACAACTCCTATAATAAAATAAAAAAATCAATAAACTTATCATATAGGGAGATTTATACTTGTGTGATTATTTAATTTGTTCGAATGAATAACAACTTTTATTAAAGAAAGTCAGAAATTAGAACAAATAAATTTTACACACAAACACACCATATAGTAAAAAATGCTTGCAAACTTTAATAATGTGAAAATTTTCAGACCAATGATACCAAATGTATTATATGTTCTTGTTGGAAATATTTTCAATATTGACTTAGACTGTTTGAGTTTATTTGGTTAAATTTATCACATTTTTTGTAAGTTCTCTACTTTGTCAAAACTATTCAGATCATTTAGATTTGTACATTTCATTTTGTTTTTTTTCTCGGATAATTTATCCTTAATTTTTACATTACAATGGACTATATTGAAAATAAATTCTAGTAAATCATCGATAACAAATGATAGAAAAGCTTGTAGAATTGACATTCATATTTGATGTCTTTATTAAGTAATTAAAGCACGGGTAAACACGTTCTAATTTAATCATTTCATAATGGTTTCTAATTTCATAAATTATTTTACTTTTTATAGATTTCTTGACTTCACGCTTTGTAGTTTGCTTTTTTACCATGCTTGATAAGATTTTTATTTTCGTTACCCACTTCAACTTTTTAAACATGATTTCGGCAATTCCTTGTTTTCAATTTATTTATAAACACACAGTAACAATTTTTCACAAAAACATCTTTATTCTAGTACGTACGTCGTCAGTAATATGTTGAGTTAAGTCAAAAACAAATTTCCATGTAGAAATTTTGTTGCATTTGAAATGGATCATATAAAGATTTTTTATTATTAGAATAAGCTTGTCGTGCATGAAAATTAATATTTGTTTTATCCATAGAATTCTTCAAAATAATCAAATATTGAACATTTATAAAACAAATTCTATGATCTCTGTTAGATGAAACAAGTTTTGCTATTCATATCAAACCATTTAGCGTTGGCGATTATATTAAAGAAGCTTTCATTAAATGTTCACCATAATTATTTAAGATTTTTAAAATAGAGATCTGATACTTAAGGGCATTCAATAAAACGTTCCACTCCAATGAAATTAGAAAACGATGCGAGCTGTTCAGTGAAAATATGATTTATCGAAATGCTTATAGGCCATTGGAAAATAGTTTTGCAGTCAAAGTCCACCGAACAGTTAAAAGGATGATGGCACAAGTGAGGTGTACCGTAGAAAAAGCAGTATTTTTGTATAATTCTCTTCTGATAAGTGATGTTAGCATAGATTCCGTTCTAACAAATCTTAGATAAAAACATTTAGTGATATCCGCTTTAGTTTCTAAGCCAATTTTTTTCATAATCACTAGCATCGAAATTTAATATAAGCGGTATAGTTTATGTAAAACCTTTATGGGATAAATCTACATGTGTCGGACATCAGAGTGGCCTCAGAAAATATGAATGAAGACAGAGTGGATAGTAGTTCTTTTAATGAAAGCGAAAACAACAGTTAAAAATAAGTTCTCATCATCAGATTTAAGAAACAATGATCCTGAGAGACACGAACTGAAAAGATCTGATTGAATTCGAAGATCTCCAAACTGGTTGAAGGAATGTGTTCTAGCTTTAGCATGGGCGGAGATGTAATTAGATTAGAAATATTGTTTAAGTAAGTGGTTGTGATGAAATATGCAAATTTTAATAAGCTTTTAGTTGCTTTTGATGGACAACCACAAAAACTACAAAGATTAATGAGAAAACAATTTTCTGTTTATAAAACCTCTTATCCAAAAAGAAAGACCATTTTAACATGTGAAAATACTGATACTGAAACTTTCTGTTCAATAAATCCTTGACCAAAAGGTTTCTGTCTGTAAAAATTATCAAATCTATTTCAACATAAAAGTCTTAGTGTATTTTATTGAGACTGCAAAATTTTGTACACAATGACTGTGACCATTTTACTGTAGGAAATACTGAAACTGAAATTACGTGTTCAAAATAGTTACTTGATTTTATTGAGACTACAAAAATATGTATTCAAATTCAACAACCTAAATTCCCTGTTGAAAAAGACAACATTTTTCCTGAAGAAAATATCAAATTTTATTAGGCCATAAAATTCATGTAAAAAGTGCTTAGATCAAAATTTCGAATTTAGTTATCTGCAACAGTTCATTTGGACCAGTGGTGTTGTCGAGCCGGAACGTCGTTCCGGTACTTCTATTTTGGACAGGAACGCGTGCTGGAACTAAAGATGATTTCTGATAACGAGAATTGGCTGACGTATTGAAAAAAAAATTAAAAAGAATTGCTGATTTTTTTTTCTAATTTTTGACAAATTTTTATGTATTATTATAAATAAGGGTTTGAACCGAACCCGAACAGGAACAAAAACCGGAACGAAACGGCTTGTTTTTCCGAACCTATTTGGAATATTTTATAAAAACCATTAGTGTTTTCATGTATTGTTAAAAATATTTATGCAATATTGTTTGAGTATCTAATATGCGTATTTTATAATTTGTTAACTAATTTTTATTAAACGTTCCTATTATTGTAATAAACATATATATATATTCACAAAATGGGTTTCGTAATGATTTTTGTTTCCTTTCCTTTTTATGCTATATACAGGGCCGATCCTGACGACGAGCGAAAATTGGGGGAAATCTCCCCCGTCGTCAAATTTGGGACATGAGGCCGCACAGAGCGGCCGCCTACCCAGGATCGGCCCTGTCTATATAATTATATATACGCGTTCCGGTAAAAAAAAATTTGCACAACACCCCTGATTTGGACTTATAGCTTAAAACGACCTTCAGTACCTTTGCCGATGTGAGGGAGGAGTGATGTCGAGGCCCATTTATTAAATCTAATGTACTGAAATATTGAAATTAGAAAAAGTAGTTAACCACTGATTTCACGGATTCATTTTGAGTTTGTCGTCAAAAATTATTGAAATTTCTATTATTAAAAAATTATTTATGTATGGATATCGATACCAAGTTTCATAAACGAGCATATGTAATTTGGCAAGTAAATATAATCAAAGTCGGATCTAAGAAGGACGCAAAAGGTACGATGCACCCCGGCGTTTTATGAAAGGGGCCTCGCCAAACACTTATCAATGCACTTTTTATAATTTTTTTATTATATTTGCATTTTTTATTATAATTTTTTTTTGAAAAATAAAATAGAAAATCAATTATTTATTTTTTTCCACACTTAAAGTTATTTTACTTTATTAAAAGAGTAAAAATTTTTTGTTGAATTAATGGGAGAAAGTACCAAAATCCCTTCTTGCACCTGAGCCTCAAAATGACTAGATCCAGCGTTGAATATAATAATCGCTGTGCCCTACCCGATAATGTTGAAAATGGGCAGGAAGAAGCGCTAGTGTCTAACACGAGCGAGTACATTAAATGGTTAATCATTTTGTATCGCTGTAATCAGTAAATGTAAAACTAAATTGTAATTTTGCTGATCAATACAAATCTATAGTTCGTTGTTAATCAAAGCAAACTTGGAATTAAATCAATAATTGTCAAATTATTATTTCACCACAAACTCAACATTTTAGTTATGTTTCAAAGGTTTTTATGCATATATAGTCTCACTGACAGCCTATAAAAGTCTACAAGTTTATTTCCATGATTTATTTAAGTTTTGATTTAGGTATGGGACTTGGGCCATTTATAATCATTTCAACTCAAATTAATCCACAAATCGTACCAACAGCTATTTTAATTACAAGTGGAATTTTCTTCTCATTTTCAATGGCAGCTTTACTCAACAAAAGCCGAAGTTATCTTTATATGGGAGGTAAGTAAAAGATTCTTAATAAAAATAACTTTGTTCAAATTTAAAGTAAATAAGATTTTGCAAAAATCAAGATAAGTATTTTTAAGCTAATAAATTAAATTGAAAAAATATAAATAATATTTTACTAAAAATGAGAATTATTTACATAAAAAATTTAGTAAAAAAGATAAGACATAAAAAATGTAACATAACAAATATAGAGCAATAAATGTTTTATTTACCATTCATTAAATAACACAGAATTCCCTTCGGGTGGCTAGGATGATTTTTTATAAAAATATATTTTAAAATTGAAATAAATCCTAATAAAAATGAACAGAAGTTCCTAAAAAAGAAATTTTTAAGAGTTATGAAATTTTAGAAGTGAAGACTTCCAAATGCTATTTCCAGTAGAACGTACTTGTTCTTTTGAATCAAGGTAATGAATTCTGCATAATTCATTATGTTTCTTGTATAATTTTTCATTTCCAAATTTTGGTTGCGTCGATAATCTTAAGCTAGTTACACGTTAAAAAATTGTTATTTGATTTTGAGACGACATTAAAAATTACAGTAAAATTTGGGATAAATAATAATAAAATTTGTTTCTAACAAAGTGAAATAATATTTTTGACATTTTTGATACATATTAACATTACTTAAATTAGCTATTTACGCAAAATGTAGATTTTTTGGGTATCATTATGCGTAATATGGATAAATAATAAACAGCGACATAATCTGAAAACCTAAGCATTCGAGATTTATTAAGTGAGCATGCATAATGGTCAAAGAAAATCAAATATATAATTGCAATTACATAAATTGTAAATCAAAATATATTTTTTTTAAAAACTCAATAAAACCTTAGTTAAAATGCAACATTTATCAAATCAGATGTTGATAAAATTATTGATATTTTTATCCGAATTATATTTATTTTTTCTAATAAACTGCACTGAACTACTATTAAAATAGTTTTTTTCTATCTTTTATCAAGTAAAATGTTAACCTTTAAAAAGGTATTGACTTTGAAGGTTTACATTTATTTCCGAATTTATCTGTATCTTTTTCTTTTCTAAGGTATTTAACCCATGTAAACTTACAATGACCAAATAACATTCAAGGTCGAAGGAGATATGTGACGAGCACTTATATGATTTGGGAAAACTTTTGACTGCCGGTTCAAAAGTAGGCTTTTTGCGACTTTTTTAAACTAAATCGTGTATTTTCATTAAGCAAATGCCTTTCCAATAAGACTGACCACTAATGACCGTAACTTTTAATTTTAATAATTGGTTGCTATATTATGGAGTATCAGGGTTCGGTATTTCATGTAAAAGGACTTTTTTTGCAATCCCAGGATTTGAAAAATAAAACCCTTTACTATTAACATACATATTTTTGTGTCGAATAAGCAGACTGATCGGCTTTACCCATGGCCTTATTTCTTTTGAATTAGTACAGTAAATTTATTTCTTAATTTTAGTCACAAAAAACAAAAGAAAACCATATTTTGACGCATAGTTAGGTTGACAGGTTTATGTTCCGCTGTTGACTAATGTTTCGTTTTGAAAGTTCACATGACATTTGTTTTCAACCATTTAGAACTTTCCCATATCCTTAAGATGATTTTCAACATTTAAATGGCAAATAGTGCAAAGTTTTGCCACTTCTCGAATATATTCTATAAGATCAAAGTTCTTAGCCCAGGATCTTTTTGGGTACTACTTTTTTTCTGATTATCTTCTATTTTAAACTCACTTTACAAATTAATTCTTGTGGTTAAAAATATGCTTGATAGATTTTAAAGGTTTACTTTAAAAAGGAATACCATGATAAAATCGAAAAAATGAAAAGTATCATAACTGTTGAAGTTGTTGCCGAATTCCTCTCAGATACTGTGAACTGGAAGATTTACATAATCTTCAACAAACAAATTGATATGGTTAGATGTCACCTGTTATTTTGTCTTTCCTTTTGTAGATGATGGTCTGTAACAAAATGTTCTACTAGGCATTCAAGTTCCTCAATTTTTAATAATCTATCTGCGAAATTTAATTTTGTTGAATGTTAAACCTGATTTAGGAACATCCATTAAAGACGTCCCACAAAAAAGCAATTTTTGAACCACTCCCCTTCTTAGGGGACTTCTTTAATGGATGCTCTCTTTCAAGTATTGCTTGCTTTTATTTCTTTTCTCACTAATAAACATCTCTATGCTTTGCTTTTCAATTTCCACAAATTTGAACACGCTATGACCATCTTATTCAAAATAAAAATGATTCGCGACTACACAAAAAGCAAAGTATAACAAATTTATAGTTAAAGAGAGAACTACTAATCTCCAAAGAATTATTTAATAAAAAATTTTCCAATCGGATACATTTCTGTAATAAACGAGAAACTTGAAGATTGATTAAAATTAGAAATTAAAAATAAATTATAATTTAATTGGAAATTATTCCTAACGAAAAGAATGCTGGAAATGTCAAAAGCAATAACTTCTACGTTGAAAAGTAATCGTACGAGTCTAGCCGGTTTTAATTATTCAAACTTTGAATAAATAATTTATAAAGAGAGAGGGAGACAGAGAGAGAGTCAATTATTCCAATTTATCTATTTAGGTTTGTTATTTACTTTATCAAGAGATGACGTGTGGAGATTTTAAATATATGTTATTTATTGTTTTATCTGTTGTACGAAATGATATTTGCAGAATTTGCTAGATCCCAGCCGAGTCTCCGGTAAAAAGATGTGTCGGGACGGTCTGGGATGAATGTCATATATGTGAATAAATTTGCAATAATATAATAAAATACAAAAAAAAACACTTTAATAAATTCAATTAGAACTCAAACTATTAATCACAAAAGCACCTTCTTAATTGTAAATAGATGGAGAATTGGTTCTTAGGATATCTCGTTGTTTTCTTTTGATTAGTTGATAGTAGATCTGAGTAATGAAAGAATTTCTATTTCTATAGTTTCTTTATTGATAGGTGCTAATTCGTAGCAATAAATAAATCCTGATTTTGATAATTGTTCTTATTAATAAGAAATAGTTCGTTGGTAGTAAAGGAGAATTGATCAATTTGTTATTTTAGTTTTGGATTTTATCTTCTTTATTATCTGAACAAATTGTTGTTTAATATTTTCGATTCTTCCATTGATTTTTAATTTTTAAATATTTTCTATTCCCATAGTAAGTTGTTTAGATACTTATATGGGAAATTGATTAATTATTATTTTAATAAAAAATATAATTAAGGATACAAGGAACAAAGGAGGGAATCACGGACAAATAAAAGTAAAACTATAGCCCATAACAAGGTTAAAATAAAAATATTATATTATCAATGGAAAAAAAGAAAAGCAACGAAAAGTGATTTCTTTGAAAACAAAAATTGCAGTTTTAGATCGCTTAGCAAAAGGAGGAAAATTAACAGACTTTGAAAAGCATTTTGATTTCAGCGAATCTACTATAAGATCCATTAAAAAGAATGAAGTGGCAATAAGACAGTTTGTCATTTCCTGTACAAAATTAAGTTCAAAATTCTCATCATGTTCAAGAGTTGTTTTAATAGAAAAAAACGAAAAAGTATTGTTAATTTGGATTGAAGATCTAACAAAAAAAGTTTCCTTTAGATGGACATTTAATTAAAAAAGGCTCTTCGCCTTTACGAGCAGCTGAATCAATTGGAAACTTCTACTTCTACCCTCAGTCTGATACAGAATTTTCGGCGAGCACAGGGTGGCTAGCCGGGTTTTTAAAAAGAAATCTTTTCATAACCTGAAGAATACCGATGAGGTTGCATCAGCAGACGAAGAAGCTGCTAAGCACTTTCCTGAACATTTAATTAAAATAATTAAAGATGGTGGATATTGTGTACGTAATACAATGAGCATTATTCAGCCATTAGATCAGGGAATAATTGTAACTTTTAAAAAATATTATTTAAAACACACCTTCCAATTTATTTTCAGTCAAATTGAAAGTTAGTCAGCAACAGTTGCTGACGTTTGAAAAAGGTTTTCGATTTTAAACTGCATAAATCAAGCTACTTATGCAATAATAAGCGACTTTTGGATTTTATGTGCTTTTCAAAAATTATGGAACGTATCCCTATTTATACAACGTAAGTCGTGTCTTTTTTGATAAGTATTTTTTAGGCAATTTTCTGAGGAACGCATCTATCACATAAAACAGAATCAACTGTATATAATATTAGTGATATAAAGTATAAGTCTTAATTTTCTAATTTAATAGCTTGTTAGTTTATACTGATTATATTAATTATTAATAATTTGGTTTGAAATTCATAAGTAATCAAGCTTTAATCAAGATTTATATTAAATATTTAATAATTATTTAAATATAAAATTAACATCATAATACAGACTAACAACGTTAAATTAGAAATCGCTACAATTAACTCATACTAGATGAAAATCAATATTTTATTAAAATATTTGAAATATTTTTTTTACTGCAAGGAACACTTATGTCTCTGCTCCTGCTTTTGATAGTTATGAATATTGCAAATTTATTTTTTGGCTCCGTCCTGGTTTGGAAAATCGAGCTTTATCTTGGATTGATTGTTTTTTGCTTGTTGGTGCTCTTCGATACTCAGTTAATAATCGAGAAACGGAAAATGGGGGACACCGATTACATTTGGTATTATTTTTTGTTATTAATTTCGATTTTTAATATTATCCAGATGATTTCATATTATATAATAAATTTCTATTCTTATTTATAGGGATGGGTAATATTTAATAATTATTAATCTAAATATCAAAAAAATAATAGCCCATTATTAATAAAAACTCGAGAAAGCTAAATTAAAGAAATATATTTCGAGGAAATTATCCTCATCTTTAGTCTGTGATCATAATCTTTATTAAATATAAACAATAATGAAATAACAGTTACGATTTAATGATTTAATTAAATAATCTCAATAAATTTGTTGCTGATTGAACGTTTATTTTAGGTAATTGTGATTTAATCACCAAAGCCTCACATAAAATTCTTTTTCATTTATTACTGAAGTTTTTATATAAAATTTTAAAATTTTTTATTATTATTATTATTTTTTATGAAAAAGTAAGAATTCAAAATCCCAATAAGAAAAGAAAACCAGGAAGTGAAGTATGGGAATATTTTGTACAAATGATAGAAATACAGGATTGAAAAGCTGATAATCATAGCAATGCCGATGCTTTTTCAAGAAAGGAATGTGAAACTTGTGTGCAGTGTCAAATGATTCATGAAAATGTTAAAATATGTAAATTAAAAACAAGATTGTTAACATCGATAACTGAAAATATCCACAAAAATGTCAAAAGAATTCCGCCCAAATTGAAAGATTTAGAGGAATAATAAATTAACAACAATAAAACATTTTTTAAATGTAAAAATGGAGTCTTAGTGACAAATATTAATGTAATTTGGATTCCAGATGAAAACGGATTTAAATTCATTAGCGAATATCATTAAAACCCTGCCATACTGATGCTAAGAAAGTTAAAATGTGTGTATCAAATAACTTAAACATGAAAGATTTCAAAATATCGGTTTTTAATATACTGTACAAGCTTGTGAAAACTGTCAAAAGTGAAAGTTTGATACAACTAGAACTTAAGAAGATATAATATGTTCAATTAAATCTAAGTTATGAGAAACAATCTGTGTAAATTTCTGTGGATTTTACAATCATCAATAAGGGGTGAACTATATATTTTTGGAATTATAGATTATTATAGTAAATATATATATATATCCTTAAATGCAGTTAAAAATGATATGAAAAGACAGTAATTCATATAATTAAAGAGTGGGTAGTGAAATATATAGTGCATAGGATAATTGATGGTGTTAGGTTCAAACCAGTTGAATCCAAGTCCCTAAGAAACTTTGCTGAATAACAAAATATTGAAATCAATTATTCAAGTCCATATCATCATTCAGAGAATCCGCAGATTAAAGACAATTTTTAACGATTAAAGATGCAATACAGATAATATAGGATAAGATGCATAAATCTTGAGTTTGATGTTCTTCCTGAAGTACAATTAATGATGAATTCAACTTTTTTTAAAACTATCAAGGCGATTTCAGCAGAAACAGTTTTTGGAAAAAGAATTTATAGCGAAAATTTTTCAGAAATATCTGTAGTGAAAGAAATCGATCGAAAGATGAATCAACTTACATTGCTTTAGACCAGAGTTTCTTAAACTTTTGTAATTCACGACCCCATTTATGATTGCGAGTTTCTTGACGACCCATACAAACATAAAAGAAAAATAAATTTATATTTTTTTAAAATTCCTATAATATCTTCTAATTCATAGTAAATGTTATTCAAGTTAGTAAATGTTATTACAATACTCTTAATAGAAATGCAGGTACAAACAATCTTTGCTAACTAGAAGATTTTATGATATATTTATCTACGATAATTGTTATTTTATCTTTATAACAATAATTTTTACAAGTTAAAAAACATTTTCTGTTAAATTGTATTTTTATCTCTCGCGACCCCAGAATTTTGCTACGCGACCCCGAATGGGGTCGCGACCCATGGTTTAAGAAGCCCTGCTTTAGACACCTTCAATGTAACACAAGGGTTATCAGTTTCATTCTCGATGTTCTAAATCATTATTGATGAAACTTCCGACTTTACTACAACTATAGTTATACATCTTCCTTGTACTTTTCCTTCAAATACAAAACAGCTCCATACGCTTGAATCGAAGCATCTGAAAATACATGAATGCTCTAATGGTTCACTGACTCAATTATCAAATATTTTGAAATTTCTACGTGTTGTAAATGTGAAGTTTGTGTTATACATTGTTGAATATCCTGAAAAATATTTGAATGTAGTTCATCCAAGTTTGCACCTAAAAGTTTTATATTTGTATAATGATTTTCAATCAACGCAGGCAAGTCAAAAATTTTTGTGGTTATTTAGTATCACTCTCTCTCTTTCTCACACACACACACACACACACACATATATATATATATATATATATATATATAGAAAGAACTTTTTCTAGGTTTCACCTCTGATTGCTTTTCATTTTGTAATGACATAAAGAACCTTTTTTATTGCTTGACTATGAATCAGATGTTTTATTGATATTCATAGTCAAGCAATAAAATAATTATTTGTCATTATATATTATACACTAACCTTTTTTCTCTCATTCTAAGACTCATGATCTTTGGTTTGAGTTATTAGAATGTGAACAATAAGCGAATGATTAATTTGTGATTACTATTATTTATTAAAATTTCAACTGAGCTCAGATCTTCCACCACGAATACAGAAACTCGTATGATTTGTTAGCGCCACAGGAAATATTTTCCTATAACAGCTTAACTTTGTCCGGTCATATACCATTCATGTATACATTATTATTGTTTATATTTTATATTTCTATAGCAACCTTCGAAAGATGCGGTATTTGAATTAGTCTTATAAATTATTTTTCTTTTCTTATAACAAAGGTTAAATGATTTGGAATATAACTCATGAAAGTTTAATTCTTTCCAAAAGTTCCAACTATTGTACAACACGGTTTTGAGTTAAAAGAAGCCAATTAACTGCGTTATTCGAAGGTTGCCTCTAAACATATATTGTATTAAATTGTTTTAATTAATCTTTTGTTTAGGCATGCATTGGATCTATTAATTAATAGTGTATCTATTTTCAGAAGAATTCTTATCATTTTAATGAACAGAGTAAGTTAAATGTATAAATATAAAAAGTAAAATTTATAATAATTATTAAAGAAAGAAGACAAAATTTTAATAAATGAAAACGTCAACTTTATATTTTTACAACATATCACTATATATTTCGACTGTTTATCAGTCTTCTTTAGGCTAGAAATCAAATAAACAATAACTAAATGCAAATAAGAAAATTTAAACAAATTAACCGATAACAACCGTAATCATATTGTACCAAAAATATAAGATTATTTAAATTTTAAGAAATTAAACTTGTAAATAAATTTAATTTACTATGAAATTTGTTACCAAAACAATTATTTACAATAAAATTAAAAGATAAGGCCAATAAAAAACTTTTCGTAACATTTATTTTGACAGCATAACTGTCATCTTCAGGTACACAAAACCAACTAAAAATATTATGAATTAACATTTAATTTAAACAAATTATTTTTTTATATTAATTTAATTTTGTAATAAATAAACATTTAAAAAATATATTCAAATACTTTTAACTAATTTAAAATGTTATTTATATAAATTCAGTGTTGATCTAAATAATAGTAAAAATGGATATAAAAAAATTAAGCCTAAATGTGTGTTAGTATTGCCGTACTCTGAAGGCTTTACAAATTATAAAAAGAAGTTAAGTAAACAGATGGGAAATTTAGAATATAAGATCGTCTCTAATTCGTGTAAGGTACGCAATATGTTTATTAATAAATCAAAAACTCCGGTTGGATTGTGTTCTGATCTCGTTTATCAATTTACATGTAATGGGTGTAATGCCACATACATTGGAGAGACTTCCCGTCATCTCTGTACTCGAGTTCTAGAACATTGTCGATTGAAAGGTTTGACCAATATTAGTGAGCACAATAGAGGCTGTAAAAGTGAAATAGGAATGTCTGATTTTAGAATTTTGTTGAAAAGTTTTAATAATTATTGGGAATGCGTGATATGTGAAGCATTGCTGATAAGGTCATTGGATCCAAAGATTAATGTGCAAAGTGCTGTGACTACGAATGTTTGGAATGTTTTTAAATAGTTTAAGTATGTTAAATCATGTTTATATATTTTTTTTTAAAAAAACTTTTAAAATATTATTAAAATAATTGAATTTGTAAATTAAATTATTTTTTAAAAAATTATAATATAGATAAAAATTATAATATTTATATAAATAACATTTTAAATTAGTTAAAAGTATTTGAATATATTTTTTAAATGTTTATTTATTACAAAATTAAATTAATATAAAAAAATAATTTGTTTTAATTAAATGTTAATTCATAATATTTTTAGTTGGTTTTATGTACCTGAAGATGACAGTTATGCTTTTTATATTGGCCTTATCTTTTAATTAAATCGCTGCCAAATTTATTTAATTATTTATTTACAATAAAAAAATAATAATTATATTCTAAGCCTAACAATAAATAACATACAAGCAAATGTAATTATAAAAATGTCCATGGTTTATATAGTAAACGCATGAAGTCAGTTCTATGAGACATTTTTTTGTATTTTAAGTGAACTTTGACTGCTTCGACATGATGCAAATGTCATATTTGCAACATATTGAGGACTTTGGTTAAGTTTGGAAACTTTCGGCTTTAAGTTGTAAGGGTCTTTAATTCTTTGCCGTGCATGTTAACAAATTAGCAAATACGATTTTTTAAATGTATAAAAATTGAACAAATATGTTGAGGATATCAAAAATAATAAAACTGAATTATAGTCAAATGAAAAAGATTATCAAAGGGCAAAACGCATATATTCTAGAATTTTAGGAAACAGGAGGGAGGAAAAGAAATCGACGATGAAAGCAAAATAACAAAATTATTAAAATTAAACATTGAAACATGACAAGGTCGTTCTTAACTAACAAATACAATTTGAAAAAACAAAGCAGAAACATATATTGGGAAATAAAATTGTCGTATTTTGACAGCTTGTTTTAAATAATGGATAAAAAAAAGACAACTTAAATAAAGCGATAGATCTCGATGGCAGTCTGAGATAATGGATAACTCAAGGAACAAGCTGTGGCAAAAATTATTATATTGTAGATTATAAAAGTTAAACAGATTAGATAAACATACTCAACAACCAAATTAAAAGAATCAGAGAAACGAAGACAAATTGAATTACAAAATTATCGGAGAAAACATTACCAAATATGAGAAGCAATTTAAACAAATTAAAAAATTTATTTATTTGAATATAATGAAGTTGAAATAAAGATAGAAACTAGTTCGATTTTTACCGACTGTCGAAACCAGAAGTATTAACCAGGTGGTTAGAAATAGTGTTATTCTTCCCGACGGATTGTAATAAGCTCTTGATAATCTTTGTTTTAGTAATGAATCAGTTTGTGGCATTGCAAGTTGGCTATCAATTGTGTAGACTTATAAAAGTTTCTATTGTTCGGAATTTGTTATTATTGTCATGAATCAATAGTCGTTGTTAATTTGGCATTTCATCGGCAACCTCAACAAATGAGACTTTTGAAGTTAAATTAATAAATTTGTTATTCAAAGTATTTTAATATATGTTATAAATCTCTAGGAAACTAAGTTTGTATTTTTATCTTCCCAGGGAATTATT